>JBBPLK010000193.1:9965-36640 GCA_038089735.1 Exsudoporus frostii
CGCACACATATATATATACAAACCTCAGTCACCAACGAGGTTCTGAAGGGATTATATATTTGTGCCGACGTCCGCATTCCATTGCTTGGCCAAACCTACGTCTTATGGGTGCCTGTGATCGTATATGACAGCATGCTCTGTCTGCTCGTGGTGTGGCCCTGCGTCCGCACCTGGATCTCTGCATACCGGCGTACCGGGGCTCGGTGGACGGATTCAGTACGCACGATAACCATCACAGACGAGCTCGTCGCAGGCAATTTTTTCGGGTACGTGCGTCGTTTTCACAATTGTAACTTGGGATGATTGAATGATTCGTTTTCTCCATCGTATTTTTTAAAATGCTGTTGGTGACAGTGTCGTAGTGGTGGGCATCGTCAGCATGATTGAGGCACAATGTCTCGGGGTACGTTCTTCCCCCCCCCCTTTTCTTTTTGCACGCGAGATTAACCCCTTGATTCGTGATGCCTCCATACTTGCTAGTTAAGCTGGGACGAGGTGTTCAAAAGCCACCCACCGACGGTAGAGGTCATGATGGCTTGTCGACTTATTCTCAGCCTAAGATCATCGCTCGCCCGGGATGTAGGGAAGGAAAGCTGCGGGATTGAGGTCCACACCCCGTGGGCTGCCGTCGTGAACACCATGACCACGCCTGTTTAAGCGTGTGTTCAGCTGCGTACAGTCACACATGTTGGACGGATGCACTTGTTTTTGCTATCGTGTATGCTATGTATTCTTGGGATGCCTTTCACCATTAGAACATTGGATTCTAGATCTCTCTCTCCTCTGTTTCCTACTTGTCATCCTGTGAGTCGTCTCTGGAGGGACCAACAAAATCTCGTCAATGTTCAGTAGTGACCTTTGGTGGGCAACCCATGGAAGTCGATAGGTCCCGTACCCATCGAACTGGGCTAGTTATCTGCTACAACTGGCGAGTCTGGTCACCTCGCCCGAGACTGTCCTCACCCACGTGCCCCACATCCCCAATGCATCCGAAGAGACACTCTTAAGTAATACAGCCGAGAAAAGCGAGGACACTGACCTAGAGAAGAGAGGCACAAGGCTGGGAGGAAGAAATTACAAAGAAAGACTCGGACGATTCGTGAATGCACTGACCATAGGAGCTAAATAAAACGAGTCCACAACACGAATACCACCAAAAAAGAGGACCTCGGTCACAAGCAACTTTCCTGCGGGGCGCCGAGCCGACCCCACATTTCCTCGGCGCACGTATCGAACGTCATCCCACGTTCACGCGGGCTGACTTGGAGAGTGAGGTATCTTGTGTCCCCCCTATACAAGTCGGGAGTCTGTATAAGTCAGAAATCTGTATTAGCAAGCTCAGTGTAGCCCTGTAAGGATAAGGGTTAGAAAATTGCGAACAGAGGAAGATGACGGGCAGTGTTAGTGGCGGAGCAACCGTCGGATATCCTCGCACGAACGGGTAAATGTTCGCATGTTCGCAACGATGAACGCGGAAGAAATAACATTGCAAGTTACACACAGGCCGTCGACGTACTATTCATTTATTCATATTCTGTCCTTGCATCACGACGCACTCGAACAAACGAGGGTCAGAGCTCGACGTCTCCGACCCACACCTGACCGCTCCGTTCGTTGGACGAAAGAAGTCCGCCAGTGAGCACGATCCGGGTTTTACCCCCGCTCACGTACGACGCGGGAGAGAACCAGCCTCGGGGTTCGGGTGCGGCGTCGCCTGTGGCGTAGCTGGTGCATCAGGGACCGGTTGCGACGAGGCATATGGCGCTACGTACCGTCGACGTGCAACTTTTTCCACTGCAAGGTCGATGGGGAAGAGGTGGCGAGGAGTAACCAGGCGTCGTCCCAAAAGAAGCCGGCCCAAGCATGTCCGAGGGACGAGGCGTCCCTCTCACCATGGTAGAGAAGGGCGACGGGGGTGGGTCCAGATGTGGTGGTGTGTGTGCCTGCGGTAAAGGGGACGAGACCGAGTACAGAGCGGGGACCCGGGAAGCCCTGTTCTGGATCGGGGGCGGGGTAGACGGTCGACCAGGTGTTTGTGCTAGGCGTGTAGATGTCGAGCGGGGGAGGACTGCCGTGTGTTATTTTTGGGAGTTGCACGCCTGCGAAACCTAGGTGTCGCTTGGTGAGGATGGCAGAACTAGGAAGGGACGAAAGACCGACCTCCAAAGCGGACAAGGACGAGCTCGGATGCGGAGGGGAGGGAGACGGCGGCGATGGCGGTGCCTCCACGTGGTTCGGCGGGTGCGTCTGCAAGTTTGTGCCAGGTGTGGGTGGCGAGATCGTATGCGTGCAAGTCGGCAAGTCGGCCCGATGCCGGACATCCTGCGTGAATATACAATTTGCGCTGAGAACGCACATGAGCGCCGGGCAAAGATCGATAAGAGACGCAGTGGGATGCGTACCCCAGCGAGGACGGAGGCATGGAAGCTTCTCAACGCGGGCGCGGCGTCCGAGTCGTCGTTGACGGACGGGAGACGTTCCCAGGGGACGGTATCCGCGGCGTCGAGTCCGTCGAGCGGGGCCTTCCAGACGCCGGCTTGGAAGCGATCGAGGGGGGCCATGTCGACGCCGCCACGGCCACCCCAGACGTAGAGGCTGTTGGTGTGGGCATCATAGACGGCAGTTGCGCCGACGCGGGGCTCGGGGGCGTGGGCGAGCGCGGGTGAGGGGTTGAGTGCGCGCGATGGGGTGTGGGACCCGAGGTCGAGGGAGTGGAGGGCACCGTCGACGGGGATGCGTGGACGGAGCTCGCCCGAGTAGAGGAGGAGACGGCCGGAGTGGGTGACGGCAGCGCAGTGTGACGAGCGGGCGTTTGAGGCGAGGGCGGAGACGAGAGACCAGCGGATGGACATGGCAGTCAAACGAATCCCCAAGATTATCTCCACGTCTATTGTGTTTCGAGACAAGAATGGACATCCTTTTGTTCCCATCTTGGCCCTTATAACGCCTCCGCGGTCCTCCTCTTCTCCCATCCTGGTCTGGCACCAGCACCATGTCTCCCGTCCTCTTTCCCCCTCCCCCGCCCACCTCCAACACGCTCTCTTCCCAACAGCGCGCTGCGCTCGTCCGCTCCTCCAGGAAGCTCGGCAAGGTCTTGGGCCACGTCCCTCGGGTGCTCGACGACGACGTCCCGCGTACGTCACTCCCCTGTTCACTCTCCCATCGCTCACCCCCCCTCTAGCCCTCCCCTCCCTCGAGCCCATCCGCACCCTCACCGCCTCCGCCCCTCCCGACACCGAGTCCACCTGGTGCAAACGCAAACCGACCCACCTCCCCCCACTCCTCAAGCTCTCCAGCCCCACCCTCGACGCCACCGACTCCCCCAATGCGCTCACGACCCCTGTATACCATCATCCAACGCGCAGAGGCTCCGTCCTCTCTGTCGCCCCCTCGGACGCATCTGGGTCCTCCACATCGGAACCACCCACCGATGCCACCCACCGACGCACCAAGCTCGAGCGCCTCCGTCGTAAACTCGGCCACGAGGTCCCCGCCACCGCCGTCTTCCCCACCACACCCCGTACTGCCGTCCCTGCCCCACTCACGCCAAAGACGGCTAAGCCGGCACCACGGGCACGCCCACGCTCGCGTTCGCGCACACGTTCCGTCGCACGGCTGCCCAGCCAGGCTGACGATGCGCGCTCCGTCGCCTTCTCGATCAGCTCTGACGAGAGCGTGCATACCGTCACCTTGACCGCCGCCCGCGTGCATTCGCCCCGCCCACGCAAGACGAAACACGTCTATCAGACGGGACCATTGCCACCCGTCCCGTCCATCCCTGTGCACCTCGCTTCCACCTCGAGTTCATCATCACGCACTGCGGCTGACGAGGACGAATCGGGCCTCATTCGTCCCCGCCAGAAAATGGCTGCGGGGTCCAACATTGGGGGCGCAGACTTCAAGGCGGCGCGGAAGGCGAAACGGGAGAGGAGAGCCCTGAACGGTGCCGAGTTGGCTGAGCCGGGGGAGTTGATCGAGATGGTCGGGTTCCTGAGGTTTTAGGAACCCTTGGTCGACGTGGCTTTCGCATTTCGCAAGGGCTGGTCCCTCTCGCGATGATGCGTTGGCCGCGCGTTGATGCTTGCGCTATGACACGCAACGACCCACTGGACGCTCAAAAAAAATTTCCTCGGACGCCGGGAGATGTGCCGTAGAGATTCACACATGAACGAAAAAACCAAACACACATGATATGCAGATCGATACTTGTGGACTTGAGAAAAAGGGCGATAATTCTTTTGGCATGCATCTATGACTTTCCTTGTTGTTGTTTGTTGCACTGTATGACATTTCCGCTGTCTGTAATAGTACCACTATCGTATTACCCATGGTCGATTGATGCTAGGTGTGTGTGCGAAGTAAAGTACCACTCCCGGTGGCTATTCCCAAACGTGCTTGCAAACTCGACAGAATTACAGATCGTGCTCGTGGTTGATGCCATGACAAGTAACATCTATGATGACATCCTCGATTACACAACTTGTCGCCACCCCAGTCCACAAACAAGCGGTCGAACAACTTCAGAGACGACATCGATCAACTCCTCGTACTCGTCATTCGACCTTGCATGGGTTCTCCCGCCGCCTGTCGTTGTGCGCAGGACGACGTCCACCTCTCCTCTCTCGTGTCTCGACTCTTTGCTCTCACCCTCCCCTTAACCCCCGCTCGTCAGCGACGTAAAGTGGTTGCCGTCACCGCGACCTTGACCGCGATACACATGCACCGTCCACGTCCGACCCTACCTCTGTCTCCGTCTCCATTCCAGATGCGGACTCGCACTCTCCATACCCTTCCATCGGCTTTTCCGGGATCTGCGTATAGAAAACCGTCGGCATCACACATCAAGGAAAGAGACAAGGCAATACGCCAACTCAGTCCCAGCCGAGAGAGAGACCCACCGGCAACCTGACCAAATACGCCGTCAACGTCGAACACGCCGCAACGATAAACACCGTCTTCAGACTGGCCGCGTACGCATCACGCGCGGTACGTTGAAGTGGGTCAGGCAGAGTCGTGACGAGGCTGAGGGAGTGTCGGATGTCGGCGATGATCTTTTTTTTTGGGATAAGTTTGTCAGTCAGTTCGGCGCCAACGAGGGGGAAAACATACCTTGTCAGCATCGGGCACGTGAATACGACGATGGAGCTCGGCATCGAGACGGAATTGGAACACGGCAGATGCGACGGCGACGCCAGAGGTTTGACCTGTGCGCATACATCACGTCAGACGAATCCTAGATTCAGGAATAGAAAGCAGACTCACCGAGCCCTCTAAAGAGCTGTCCAAACGCTGTTCCAAACGCCATCTGGGACTCTGTCGAATCAGCACACGTCAGCTTTCCTTTACTCTAACAGCGTGACACGAGACGAGACGCACCCGACAAGTGTGCCTGCAACGCAACTAAGGGACGTCGTCAGTAAAACCGATCACGCGCAGCAAGGGGGGGGACACACTCAACACCGTCTGAAATACCACCGCGTTCCCGAACCCGATCGGCACGACGCTGAACCACTTTTGCACGAACCCCGAGTCTTCACGCAAGAAGATGATGGGGAGGAGGCCGCACAATGGAAAAATGCCAAAGACGAGGTTGATAGTTTTGTATTTGCCCGTTCGATGCATGAGCCAGCTAAGGGGCGCGCGATGCTGTGATGAGGTGAGGTGTACAGGAAAAGAGAGGATAGAACGTACCCGGCGAACAACGAACCGAGACCCATGGCGACACTATCCGGAAGTAAATGCAGGCCTGCGTTCGACATCGATATCAATGTCGTGGTAAACACCTCACGTCACGTACCCGCAATAGATGCATTGTCCAGAGACACCGTCTGGAACCACAGGGGGATGAAATACATGACCGAGAAATTGCACACCGACACGAAATAGTTGCTCAGCCCCACCAGGAGAGGCACTTTTTCACGCAAGAGACAGGGCGGGAGGACGGGTTCGGGTGCGATGACACATTCGATGACGAGGAAGAGGACGAGGAATAGGAAGGATAGGGCTAGAGGGACGATGACTTGAGTATCTGTCCACTGTAAAGGATGTGAGGGAGAGGAAGGGTATGAAGGAAACGGCGCACGGGTAGATCTTCGTTGTATTTCATGCTGAGCCATGTGAGCGAGGATCCGATCTAGCGTGAAATCAGTCACGCAAACACGAGACACACAGAGAAGATCACACTGACCGTCAAGAAGAGGGTGATGCAGCCTCCAAAGTCGATTCTGGATAAAACCTCCTTTGTGCTCTGACCCTGACCCTATGGAACATGTCTTCAGTTGGTGACGGGAAGGAAAGCAACGTTCTCACCGGTGTGACGTAGCGCAGTGTATTCGTGATGAGGATCACGACCAGGACAAAAAGCGGAACCTGACACAAGAATGCGATTCGCCATCCGAATCTCCAGCACCATTAACCCTTGTTTGAACAAACCTGGATTGGAGATGACGTACAAATCACTCAAAACACCCCCGATGGGTCCACCGAGACCCAAGCCCAGCTATGTCATGCGGCCATCAGAAAGGTGTACGGTACACGCCAGGCGGAGACTTACTCCCTGAGAGATGTTGTTAAACGCTTGGGGTAACCCGCGTTCCTAAAATGATAATTATCACGATCATGAGTGACGGCGTCCTGAGAGTGAACGTACTCGGATGCTGTACATGTCCGCGGTGACGATCCTGAATGAGGTACGTCGATGAGCGCGCCTGGATTGTCTTGGAGAAAGCGGTGGACTTACATGGCGAGCAATTGGACGGCACCGCCGCCCATACCGGCTATCTGCGAGACCACGTCAGATATCAGCGTCTGTGCGAGGAGGAGTACGTACGAAGCGGGCGGCGGTCAACTCGACCATGCCTCGGGATATCCCGCAGAGAAGCGTGCCAATGGCGGTCGCTAGTAAGGCGGTTTGACAGGCGGTACGTCGGCCGAGGATGGTACAGAGGCGTCCATAGAGGGGAGTGAAGGTGCAGGTGGAGAGCAGGTAGCTAACGAGATGTTTGGTGGGTGTAGGGGGACGAAGCGTGGAACGTACGAGGTACCGATCCAACTGGCTTGGTTGGATTCCTTGAATTCAGATGTAATCGAGGGCAGCACTGCGGGTGGTATCCGTTAGAAAAGGACGCGTTCCAAGCTGCGTCAAATATCCTACGCGTAGCGACCATCGTTACTGGAGAAAGGACACTGAATGAGCATAGCCAAGGGTCTCATGGGACACCACGTACAGTTCAGGTTCTGAAAATCGTCAGCAATTGTGAGGACACTGGACAGGACAAGACTCACACAGAGAAAGGTGCCCGCCCATAACGCAATGAGGATGCCATAGCGCGTCGGGCACGAGATCTGGTGACATTCGAGCGGGCCATCTTCGCTCGCCTTGGATTGTGCAAGGAGCGGACTGTGCTCCGTATCGTGCGTCGCCATGCAACGAAAAGTTTTTGCGCAAGCGAGGAGAGGAGAAGACGTCGGGGACTTCCACGGTGATCAGGATTTAAGACTCGGGGACTGTCAGGGCAGACTGATTGTCGCATTACGAATTCGGCAGGGGCATCGGGTTACGCGAAGAAGAGGCTGCCAAGCACGAGGAAGGGAACCCGCTGCGACTCGGATGGACATCAGTCGACAATTGAATGGAGAGAGCGTCGGATCAGGGTCACGTCAGCGCGGTGTGTTACTCACGTCGGCCGACAACGCCAAGGCATGCACCCCTTACGTCCGGACGGGTCACCCTAGTCCTTGCAGTGAACCGTCAGGATAGCTGGCAGGATCCGAAGTAAATTACGATACAATCCAACATGATCCGTGTTTTCCATATAACGTGATCATCGGGCCACCCAAACCATCGCCGCCGCATCCCCTCGAGCGATAGACGAAACGATAAGGATGAGCGACAATTGAGTGGGACAACGCATTGTGTTGAAGACACGGTTTCTTATCACTTCGACGGCATCCGGATTTACATCACGCATTGCATGAAGCAAGAACTTGATTTGCTTCTCCGATAACTCGAGAGCAGGGATCAGTGATTCGATGGGACGCCTTTCTCGAAGGATGTGATCTTCGCTCATATATAGACATTTCCAGAGTGAAGGGACGACACCCATCGATGGGTTTCCTTCCCAACCTATATATACGGGGTTGCTAGTCTGGCTTGTCAGGGTACATACTTGTGATCATGCCGTTATCCCCCCCGTCCGCGGTCAAGCAGGTCCAAAGTGGGTCTACTATTCATAGAGTGGGAGAACAGTTGGAGCTTGGATGATACCGAACACGACAGTTTACGCGATGGCTTGCCAGCTCTGGGGTGTTTGGGGCATCGTTATCCATTCCTGCGGGTCCTGTAGGTCCCGACTGAAGTGGAAGTAAGATACCACGGTCATCGTACCGCTGGTTTCTCGTTTACGCCCAAGTCTACGCCAGTGAAAACAAAGGGGATAATCCACGCCAATTGTTGGTCTTCTCGGGACTGATAGTGAGAGAAGGTTGGACGATGTCGTCGTTCCCACGCTTATTCGTATGAGCTAGTCAAGACAATACCATGCACCTCCGCAACGAGCAGAGGCTCCGCCCCGATCCCGTTGGTTTGTCCCGCAGGGTCATCACACATATTTTAATACGGAGCACCGGAGCCTAACTCGCGACGACAGACCCGGGCTGTCTTCGCAGCATAAGGCTAGCTCTGCGAAACTTGGCTCGGTGATACTTCGACCCAGGCCACACTGGGCCCCGAGTTAGATCTTCCTCCTAACTAGGGGAGTGGCAACTTCAAACTCGCAGGGCCATCAGTGATGGCCGCATCAGCAGAACGTGGGACTTCATTCTAACCATTATGGTCTTTATAGATGCGACAAAGCGACATGACAGTAGCGTAAGTAACCATTCCAGTAAACCGAATACCAAGCGAACTGTCACCGAAGTTATGGACCAACAGCCAATGCGTTTTCTGCGTTTAGACCTCCCCTCTCTTTCACAACAACTCTGCATTCTCTATTGAAAAAGGGTTTCCGACAATCAGATCATGTCCACGAGTCATGGCAACAATGCCGAGCGCAGTCCGCTACTACCGAAAGCCAAGACTAGTACAGATGCCCTTGTAGAATGTCATGACATCTCCCGGTCGACCAGACACTGCATCCTGGTACCTTTGTGGGCTGGGACGTTTTTCTGCGTGAGCTAGTTCTCGTTTCAAGTTTAACATAGTGTCATTAACAGTTGTCAGAACTTGAACGGTATGTGTTGCCACTCATAGTTTTAACAAACCGATCATTTAAACTTTCCTCTAGTAACGATGGTGGCCACACGTGAGATACCTCACGAGGTCGGGAAACTTGTTCGCCTCTAATGAGCACTGTTCATAGTGCTACCCTCGATCGCTTCAGAATTCAAAGAATCAAACCAAGCCAGTTGGCTTGGCACTGCGTACGGTCCCGCGCTTCAGACCCGTTACTCTCACTCATACATATGCCTCCTCAGATATTTGCTCTCAAGTTGCACCTTCACCCCTCTCTATGGACGGCTATGTATCATCCTCGGCCGGCGAGCGGCGTGTCAAATCGCCTTACTTGCGACCGCTCTCGGCACTCTACTTTGTGCAGTCTCTAGAAGTATGGTCGAACTGACCGTCGCGCGATTCGTACGTACATTTTCTATCTCTCGCCTTCCCTCGTGATATAAATATTGATGGCTCGTTCAGATAGCGGGAATAGGCGCGGGAGCGCTCCATTTGCTTTCCTTGTAAGTACATGTTTTCGTGGGTGCCATGATTTGCTCAACCACGTGAAGGATCGTCTCGGCTGACGTGTACAGCGTCCGAGTGCGTTCGCAGTCCATCTCATCAAATTCTGACATTTACCGTCGTCCAGGAACGCGGCTTCCCTCAAGCATTAAGCAATTTCTCTCTAGCCGTGAGCGCTCCGTTTGGTCATAGGTACGATACAGCTCTCTAACCCCTGCGCTAGGTTGGATTAGGCCTCGGTGGACCTGTTGGCGGTGTTTTGAATGATATGTACGTCGTTCCTCGTTGGTGTGCTTTGGATGGGGCAGGCTCACTTGTTGGAGATTTGGATGGCGCTTCGCGTTTTTGTGTCAGGTGCCATTTCTTGTCCTGGTGATGATCGCCGTCACGAACACACTGCATTATGTGACACCGGTGAGTATCTCGCCTTTCTCGTGTCGGTATGTGCAGGCATCGAAGTTATGTTCTGCAGGGTCAGAGTCAGAGTGCAAAGGAGGTTCTATCTAGAGTCGACTTTGGAGGCTTGTTTGCGCTCTTTTTGACGGTAGGGTCATCGCGTGCGTTTCATTCATGGCTGCGTGACTTATTTCGTGCTAGATTGGGTTGACACTTACTTGGCTCAGCATGAAATTCAACGAAGATCTTCTTGTGAGTCATTTCCTATGTCGAGTCCGATCGCTCGGCTTTACGATCCTTGGCAGTGGACAGATCAACGGGTCATCATTCCACTGGCACTTTCCTTTCTTGCCTTGGGACTTCTTCTTGCCATTGAATTCTGCATCGCTCCGGAACCCATCCTGCCGGCCTCTCTCTTGAGAGAGAAAGTACCCGTCATTGTGAGCTTGAGTAACTATTTTTTGGCGGTTTGCAACTTTTCCATCATGTACTTTATCCCGCTGTGGTTTCAAACGGTGTCTTTGGACAGTGCATCCACCGCTGGTATGTTGACTGTAACGCATATCAACGTATAAACGATTAAAGACTCGGTGTATACAGGGCTCCACTTACTCCCACATAGCCTTGCAATGGGTTTGGGTTCGTTGGTGGCTGGGTACGTTATAACCTTTTCTCGTTTCCCAGCATCTAATCTCTAGGCGCTATACACAGCTGGTGGGTTCAACGAACGGGTAAATATACGACTCTCAACCTCGTCTGTGGTATCATTCCACTCTCTGGCCTCATTCCCATCATCTTTATGCGAGAGGATTCGGGGTTCATTTCAAAGTGGTTTAGTGTCTTCCCGATCGGCTTTGGGAATGCAGTCGTGTTTGTGACGGTGATGAGTATGGAGTCCTTTCAAAAGTCCCTTTCAGTGGCTGTTTACTCATGGGTTTCGTCTCTTTTCTTCGTCTAGTCGCGCTACAGGGGCACTTACCGGGTGTGTGAGCGTCCACGCGTTTGTCGCAGAGGAAACCTGAACGTGTGCATGTTCGCAGAGTCATCGATAGCCTATGGGACGGCGGTTACACAGCTCTTTAGGGGACTCGGTGAGTACCGCTTGGCGTGAATTACTCCGGAGAATGGACATTTACCTTTTCATGTGCAACCATTCTCACAACTTAGGTCAAGTATCCAGCGTTGCCATCGCTTCTGCCGTCTTCCAGTCCCGGCTCGACGCCGAGCTACGTCAACGTATACACGTCCCCGGCGCTGACAAGGTCAGTCTTCGCTCTCGTTTTCCCGTGTATGTGACATGTACGACCTCTTAACTGATGCTGTCGTTCAATTCCACCAATGATCGCAAATGATGGTCAATAAAAACCAACCCCCCAAAAAAATATTTGAAGATCATTTCAGAGATTCGGCGTTCGCTCACTCTGGTGGGATCGCTTCCCCCAGACCTCCAGCGCGCTGCACGGGACGCGTACTCGGCGAGCTTACGCACCGTATTCATCGTTGCGACGTGCACTATGATCATAACTTACATCGTTCGCTTGCCAGTGAGTCACCGATGTAGCGATGTCGTCATTCCCCGGAGGACCATGGGTTGCTGACTGGACGGACTGTTCGATGGACAGCTTCCGGAGGCGGCGATAGAGGAGGGAAACGGATGTATGGAGCGGACCGACGTGGAATCAGAATAGCATTTGGACGCTCGGGGTGGGATAGGGTCAGCTGATGATGCCCTCGCTTCCCGGGTTGGTATGGCGGGAAAAGGACGTACCGATGGCAGGTCACACTGTTTTTGTGCAAGTAGTCAGATGTTTAGACTGGAGAGAATTCAGGGCATACCCACGTCAAGAGGCATACCAACCCTCTTTTGTTTCCGTCTATATCTGATTCTGATTCTTCATCTCTCTCTTGTTGGGTACCTTTCATTCCGGCGGGCCTGGGCCTGTAACACAATATTAGTCATTGGTCTTGATGCTATTGGACTTGTGGGTTGTCACAAAAACATCTTCATGCTTGAGTCGTCATCTGCTAGAGTCTGTTGGCGGCCCAACTTGATCACTCCGAACAACGGGTAGTAGGCCTCCAACCCTCGTCAATCTCAAAAGACGCGAGTCTATCGTCGTCTACGCAAGCGTTACAAGTTCACAGCTTTATCAAAACATAATCGTACATTCGTTTCGCAAGGACCCTTCTTCAGAAAGCACCTTTCGAAATCCAGTACCCCACCCAAGCGTCCGCCTCCACCTCGCCAATCGCTCGCATGTTCGCCATCGTCGGACTGACTTGCTGTACCTTGGTGGTAATAAAGTTCGTCATCCCCGCCGCTTCTGTGGCATCAGTCCCCATGCTTCGGATAGCCTGGTCTCCACGCGCCAACGCGCGGAAGAACTCGAGAAGCTTGATGGCCGGCTACGTCGGACAAGGTTCGGCACGTTAGCGACGGTCGATAAAGCGTATGGATCTACTCACAATCTTCACCAGATCGTCTTCCGAAGCGTTCTCCCCTCTCTTCTCCAACAGCGCAAACCAGTCCCCGAATGGAACGATCGGAAGGACATCGCCACCGAGCGCCTTTCGCTTGATGACTGAACGTCGCACGAAGGTAATGATCTCTGCCCAAGGGGCACTGCGAGGGTTGACGATATTGAGCGCTGGTGGCGGGGCCTCTTTGGCAAACGCCGTCTCCAGAACTGCAGAGGCTACTTCTTCCTCGCGCAGCCATGACACTGCCTAGATCGTCATGAGCACGTACGATCGTCAACATAGCAGTATCTATCACTTACACCTGCGGCCTCCGGGAGCGCCCCGAGGGCAATGCTGGATTTCACAATGATCGGGAACCAATCTGTTGTGGCCCAAGATCCACCGAGTCCACCAGCGATTTGGCCAATGCGAAGAGAAGTCGCATGCAACCCACTCTTCACAATGACCTATCAAACTGTATCAGCACCAGTTTTCTAATTAGTTATCGCACCATAGCTCACCCGTTCAGTGGCGTATTTGCCCTCTCCATAACCTGCTCCGATGGCAACCGAGGGGTCAAGTTGGACTTCCTCTGGGAAAGGCCCTTTCAAGTTGTCCCAAGATTGCGCGGATCCGATCGAAGATGTGAACAAGAACCGGAGGTTCTGGTTGTGGCGTGAACCTAGGCCGAGGTCAACCAGATTCCGCGACGCTCGAATGTTGTCCTCAAAGGAAGATATCGCCAAGTTAAAGTCGAGACGCCACGCGTTATGTATGATCAACGTGACGGAATTCCGGATCTGTGAATAATATGTCAATGAGTGTATCTTTGGCAAAGCCAAGGGTCAACCCTACCTCTTGATACTGGGCTGGAGTCAGGCCACACTTCTCCAGAGCCGCGTCGGCTTCGACGTAGAGAAGCTTATCCGAGTTCAACAGGTCTATCGGAAGTCCTCTGTCTCTGAAGGCCGACTTTTGTCGTTCCTCGATAGATTTTGACGAAGAGGGACGATTGAAAGCAAAGACGCGCTGAACCGCTGGGCTTTGGAGAAGATCCGAGAGTAAGAAAGATCCGAGACCACCCGTGGTTCCGGTGAGCAGTACAACGGCAGGCTCGATCGATCGGCTGTTGGGCAACACACCATCAACAGGCCCGTTGAAGCCTATGGAGTATTTCTCGATCATGGCGTTGATGGCTTGCTTATGTTGCCCTATGAAATCTACAGCCTGTCCAGCACCATTGTCATTTACGAGAGCAACAATACGCAAACTGAGTAGTTGAATAGTCGGGTTTTCAAAGACGACATTTTGAGGGACGTGGGCGGCAGCCTTTTTGATCTCTGCGTCTGGCGATTGTCGCAGAGCACCCAATATCCGGTTTCGAAGATATGTGACACTCAAACTGCGAGAAAAAAGGCACGATGTGAGTGTTTTCAACTTCGTTATCTTGGGAGACCACGCACCTATCAAAGCCTTGGGCAAACAGATCAGCATGGGGATCAACATTCCCGTTGGAGCTGATGGTACGAGCGTGTTCCAGTAGCCATTCTTCAATCACTTCACTAGTCCACGCTAAGGGACCTGCCAAGCCATCTGGAGCCGCCGAACTTGCTTCGACAGCATCATACCTTCAGGGAGTTTAAGATCCATGTCCGCATACACACAATGCAGTGACTCACAGTGCGTTGATCTCTGCGTCATAAGCTTTGAAAGTCGCTTTGCGTTGAACAGTACCCTTGGGAGCACGTAACATAGGCTTGTCATTGCTCGTAAGTAGGATCATCTCCTTAAAAATACGGCTGAATGCTGGTGACGACTTGTTGGCCTCTTCGATCACAGGCCTTTGTCCACTTCAGTCAACGAGCTTGCCAATCCATAGATGAGGCACATACCAGATTTGATTTCTAAACTCGGCCACGGCTTTCTCGTCGTTGACATCGATAGCGTGCTCCGGGCGAGGCTCGATGAGAACGCCAACTTGGTTCCGCTCTCGTCCGAACATGACGACACCCTGCACCAGTGGGGAAGACCCAATGACACTCTCCATTGGAGCAGGAACCGTCTTCTCTCCAGACGCAAGCATGATGACATCGTCGGCCCTTCCAACACTGACGTCAAGGAATAGGGGGTATGAATACTACTTTTGGTGTAAACGAGCTGGGTAACTTACATCTTCCATATGTCTTTAGTTGGATGCTTCACAAAGACATCTGCAGTGGCATATCCCTTCACATCAGGTAGATTCTCTATCGCCATCTGGTGGTTTTCGGTCGTCTGATCGAGCTCGTTAGTAGGCGCTTCCAGAGAATATTACGGCGTGAAATATGTCATACCAAGATTTGCAACTCGTATGTATCGTCTCCTTGTGGATCCCACCTTATTTTCAGGTCGTCTGGGAAACCCACCCACATCCAATCACCGTCAGCGATATCTTGGTCACTAGTCGTTGCCACAGGGACTCCGAACTCTGTTCCGCCATAACCGCTCGAAATTTGGACCCCAGCAGCCCACAACTTCTCGCCGACCTTGACAGGTAGAGGGCCACCACCAAAATACTGTGGAGACAATGAGCAAGAGAAAGGGTAGGTTGCATTAGATTACACGCACCACATGTCCTAATTTCTTCAGGACCTCGATAGCCTCCTCTGACGTGGCCATCTGTTCAAGAAATGCCGGAACTGTCATGAGGGTGTTACATTCTACTTTCTTGAGGCACTCGATCATGTTGTCGCTCGTAGGTATCACTGGATTGGCGAGTGGGTCATTCTCCGTACGCGGGGGATAGACCACGGTAGAAACAAGGCACGCAATTGGTGTATAAAGCCCGGTAACGACACCAAAGGAATGGAACGGGGGCAGCGCCATAGAGCCAATCCGACGCGGAGCAGGATATTCAGCATATATACGGATAGTGGCTGTAGATGGTCAGCAGAGGGTATCATCAAGCACTACATGGTAACATACACTGCGCCATCCATTGGATTTGAATCCTGTAGGTGAGAGTAATCGGTTTAGGGAATCCAGTGCTACCCGAGGAATGAATGTAGATGGCCGGAGAATCCAAGTCTGGACGTTTCAATGCGGGAGGGTACGGAATAAAGGAATCAGCCGCGACCTCTTTCCCAAGCTTCGGAAAAGCAAAACGCAATGTAGGGAGTTCATGAACCGTCAGCTGGGCGCCCTCGTTTTCGCGGCGAATACCATCGATAAGCCCTGCGTGAGCGTGACGAAGGGTTAGGATACGTGTGCATTTGGTCTTCTCCATCATATTAATAACAGCCGCAGCAGAATTCCTAGACGAGACCAGGAATGGCTAAATTGGAATTTGAGGACAGGATCAAATATATATATATAAGATTGATATGAACGCACAACACATCCAGCGACCGACAAGCCCGTGACAACGGCATGGTGCAGTAGGGTGTCCGTGTTAGCGATGACCATTACAACTTCCCCGTCCAGACCCTGGCGGGAGGGGCGAAGGGCATGTGCAATCCGATGAGCGGCTCGACCGAATTCGAGAAAGGAGATTTCAGTCAGTGTGTCGGGAACCCCCTCATTCGCGTAAACGAAGGCAGGAAAAGAGGGGTTTCTTTCCATATGGAAGTTGATCAGGTCAGGGAGTAAGAGCGAGTAATCGAGAGGAGGGAACTGGAGAACGGTAGAGTCCATGCTTGGTGAAAGATGCAGCGGATTACTTGGGATGGTTGATGAATGACATGGTCAAAACAAGGGCCTTTATAACTGCTAGTGAGCCGAGAAATGAGCTACCACAAGGAGAAGTCGTCCGAGAAAACGCATCGCAAAGTCATTTGTGCAACGTCACAAGCGACCAAGAACCGCACGCACAATCAGGTGGACAGAGCGAGAAGAGCGAGCCGGTAACTGTCCACCTCCGGAAGTTGGCTCGGAAACAATAAGAGGAGTTTAACGGGGGGATCCCTGAGGACTTGATGCGCCCATCACGGACACGGGTGAGAGATATTGCTCATCAGAGAAGGCAGCGGTCTACAGGCGGCGCAAGAGCAATTAAGTGCTGCCGGTCATGGTCGGGGTGTGTGGAGTGGTGCCCCGGGAATTGCCACGGATCCTCGGCTCACACAAGCACCCGGTGGTACTTCACGGCCGATATCAATGATCTGCCAATGTACTTGTTGTGAATCACTGGTTGCGTGGTATGTACAGACCAATCGATCGATCTAGTATTCCAGTCCTCTGAGTGTTATGGTAGCTATGGCCGCCCTTCTTTCTACGATGCAAACCAAAGCTATAGCAGTACAAAAAAGCCTTTCCACCTGTTCCGGCTGCACGGATCACCATCGATGATCATAAATAAGGATACACGTTTCGAGGGTTGCATGCGTTCGGAGAGAGTCACGGTCGAGTTTACATAACTACACAAGTCCTTTTGGAACTCAAGATCAGGAGGCAAACGTTCAAGTTATTCTTGAAGCAGGCCCGCGAATACTACGAGCCGATGCTCTCAGTGTCCTTGAATCAGTGCTTTCAAGTTACAGGGCTCTGATTCCGCGGTGGCGCACGGGAATAGATCCATCTTCTGGTCTCGACTCCATCGATGATCGTACCCGGGCCTTTTTGCCGCTGGAAATAAGCCTTTCTTGCCTTGCTTGCATATCCCCAGCTCATGGGGAATCCACCACATTCGACCTCGCTGCATCGCATTTCATTCTATCCCTTTGGAACACTTTCGGCAAGGAATCAGGCCCTCAGTAATCGAGGATGAATTGATAGACACCCTTTTAACCAGAATCTTTGGTGCAAAGTTTGCTGCGTTTTCGGCTGGGGAGCGTTCACGTCCACGACGTACAAACCAGACTCTCGTAAGGTTACTGGGGTGTGCGCCGTCTTTCCTGCCTTGTGGGAGGTGGAGGAGCTATTGACATGGATCTGTTCTGCTTGGATGTGCCTGTACTAATCAAGGAAGCCGCAATCGAACTTTTCAAGGCAATGGGGAGACCTGCAAGACAAGACGTATAGATCCAACAGCATTGGAACGCTTCTGGATGCCACGTTTGATTACCTCCCGAGACATACAGACATATGGTAAAGTAAGAGTGACAGGGCTCCCCTTCTCTTGAGGCCTTGAGTGACTACTACGTCGTGTTTCTCAACCTTCAATAGATAACGACATCGTCATCCGAAACCCTATTTGCAATGCATGTCGTCCCTACCCTTCCACTCTACAAATTAGAAGGGATACTCTCATCAGCGATACTCCCTCATCTCACCACCAACACTTGCTTTTCCGTGACGGTCGTCAACTTTGAATTCCCCCTCCCTTATCAGCTTTTCCCGAACCCCATCCAGTTGGGTTTAACGACCACATACCCCGACCAGTAACTGGCTATTCTTCACAGGTGACACCACGACCGACGACCGAGGTGTTGTCAAAATGACAGCCATGGTGCTGTTCTGCGGTCTGTCATCTCCGACACATCCTCTCCCAAAACAGTCGATATCCCGCCTTTGTTTCTGTGCTTTCTTTTAAGCTCAATCTGGTGCTTCCATCGCCCCTATTTCGTCCAGGTTCACACGAGAACAGAATCCACACCATTGCATTGTCAGTCATCTGTGACAGAGCGAAGAGCCGAGGAGGGTGGTTGCATCTGAACCGTGAAACGGTCGGATGGAAGTTGTAGGTGCAGGCGCTTTTGTGGAAGTAGCGAGGAATGTTGGGAGGAGGTGGAGCTAAGACGGCTGTGGAAATACCGAGTGATGGAATCACTGAACACAAGAAAAACCTGAGCACTACCAGCAACTAGCTAGCTAGGGTTGGCATGACATTGAAAAAGAAAACGAGGGGATCATGTGGATGGTCGATTCGATCTCGTATCACATGTATAGATCAGATTCATCGACTTCTCCACCCTGACCTCTTCCCTGGATCAATAATCACACTTTCAAGAACCAAGATGTATTACTAGTACATACAGTGGCTTCCATCCCATTCGCTCGTCACATCGCCCGGCCCACCCTGTACGAATCTATGTACAATCTATGCATGGTATCGCAGGAAGGAGGGAAACCACGAAAATGGACAAGCGTGAGCGACTGGTGGGTACACAGAGAAGAGGTTTAGAGGAAGGTTATAACCACGCGACAGATAGGGATTAACACCAAGAGCAAGACTTACAACGCCAAAGCACGAGTACAAAATGAAAGCGAGAGATAGTTGTCGTACATGCAAGGACGATTGGCGCATCCTCACAACGTGCCCCGTTGCCAGTCCACCAGGCGCTTCAGCTGCTCAAGGGTCAGGAAAATGAGAATCGTCGTTGGCTGGAGACGCGTCCATGCTGGAAGCCAGCCTTTGAACATAAACATTGGACCCTCGTTCGCGAGTGATGCTCGGATCACACCGAGTGTCGACTATATAGAGGTGGAGGAGAGCATACAGACAATGCATCAGGGAATAGACGTAAAAGACGTACGCTAGATCCAGGTCCGCTCGCGTTCATGATGCGGCTCTTGAGGACGTCAGCGGGTGAACAGACGGTGGTAGCTACCGTGCCCTGTCGCAATAACCTCGTCAACATCTCCCAAGTTAGCAAGAAATTGATTTAGAAAACACACAGCGGCGAAACTGGCAGTAAAGTGGCAATAGATGTTGTCCTCAAAGTAGGGTGTCTTCAAAAGCTCAGACTTGAAGAAGTCATAACTAGGTAGTAGGTTAGAATCAGAACACGTCTGAAGGTAGGACGGTGCTCACGAGGCGAGTTGACTCGAGTTCATCAGCACACTTCGGAAAATGTTTGGACCAACACCACGGGCGAGCGACGAAGGACCTTCTTCGCGAACCATCTATACGCGCCGGGATTGCGTATCGGCCAACAGAGACGAACGGGAAGAATGTTAGCATCACGTCAAGTCTTTGCAAGCAAAAAGAAATGAATGAAAATGTAGAGCAAAGGAGAAGATATAAGAAAAATCATATGTAGTATTGCAATGGGCCTTAGACTGTCGCCGTATCGGCAATTAGTTCGGAAGCCCAGGGCGTTGATCCGCACTGTCCGTCGCGGACTGATAACAGCACCTTGGTGGGACAGGTATCCAGATTCGTCGCCATTCGTTATGCCGTTCATACACTCATCTTCCCATCGTCAATCAGTCTTGTTAGCCAAGTGAAGACCGCGCGTGCCAGTTTATGGGTGTTGAACACTCCCAGACTCCCAGACATGACACAACCTCAGAGGCAGCGACCTCCAGCGCCCGCCAGTGATACAACCGGTCCAGTCCGGAGAGGGCAAAGATGCGTCACCAAGACCATTATGCCACGAAGCGAGGAAGAGATTAGAGACTGAGATGATGGAGCGGCCACTTTCCCACGGTTGCGCGGCACGCTGCGGAGATAACGCACATCCAACGGAGCGATGATCCGTTGCCCACGTGGAGTGGTTGGGTAAGCGATGTCCCGTAGAATGCAAATGTTTGTTGTCCTCGATGTTCTGCTGTTTCTTTACCTTGCGCCATCTACGATGCTTTCGCCATGGCTCCTGCGTTCTCTCTTGCTCGTTAGCATCGTCACCTTCCACGGGATCAATTGTTATAATCGATGTTTCCAGGTTGTGCCCGGAAGAACGCCCCGCGCATGATTTTTGAGTGAAGAATGCAAACGCAGAAGGGTCATGCAGGTCGATGACCATAGTCAACGTGAAGACGGAACAGCGGACTTCCTAGCGCAGAATGAACTTGTCCAAGCGGGTTCGTGACGCCTCTTTCGGAACAACACGGACATGGACGTTGCAAATTCACGGAATGGGATGCGACCGTGTAGTTCCCACACATATGAACGCAAAACACGAGGAAGGAACGGAAGGTGACAGGAATACAAGGCAAAAAAAAAATGAAAGAAACAAAATGCAAGACAAGCACTTACACGGAAGAGGGCATCAAAGCAATGCTTGTAGTTGAAACGTTTCTCTGGAGGCTTGGCAAAGTCGCCTTGCAGACGAACCTAGACGGACGGCAAAAGGATAAAGCGTGTTGGCACGAGGACACGAAGATGAGAAGACGGTCACGTAATGCGGAGGAACGCGTGGAGGCACGGGATGGGATATGGGGTAGGTAGGCAACACACACCATGACGACCTCTGTGGGAGGGTCAAGATGAGGGAGTGGGGGCGCAAAAGAGGGTACGAGGACACATACCACCGGGGTTACCGACCACACCCGCAATGCTGCCAGCTACAAGGCCAGGTCAGGGAGATGGAAAAGGCAACTTGAGATGGATGACGTACCCATGACACCGGCAGCGGCCAAGACCCAAGGGGGCGACTGTGGGTTTGCGCCAAGGATCCTCTTGCTCTCGTCGTATGCCCAGAAGCGACAGAGACTGTAGCTCATCTGTCGCATCCAAGTACCTGTAATGCCATCGTATAGCCCTCTGAAACCGGCTGTTCTGACGGTCTTCTTTATGGACTCGATCATGCGTTTATCGCCTGAGGCTTGTAAACGGACTTTAGTGAGATCGAGGGGGTGAGTTATGGACGCAGCGATGGTGGCTGCAAGACCGCCAAGATAGAATGGGTATGGCTGCTTCTTCTTGACTGGAGAAGGCGCAAGGGTAGGGGTGGCATTGGCGGCGGGTTGTGCGGGGGCAGCCATTGTGAACGAAGGTGGATTGAGAGTGCGAATTAGAGCGCTATAAGAGGGGCAATCCTCTTACATAATGCGACATCCGGGCGTGCATTCTCTGGGAGAGACGAGACACATTTAGTGGACGGCTTGAGTGCACTGAGCACGCACGGCCGCCCCAGGCTCCGCCCTCCCACTGAAGCCCTTAGGCCGCCCGCAATTCATTCCGCTCCACTCACGCCTACTCGGCCGAGGTTCCGATCAGCTCAGCCACAGGCCACAAACAAGCCACGCATACCCGCTGGGCCTTACCACTGTATTCTGCTCGTGACAGCGTCGGTCTCAAATGGAACTCGAGGGACTAATCTACGAGTGTTCTGTGATGAAAGCAGAGCACAAGTCTTGCTGTAGAATGTGGACACAAGCTTGAAGATGCCCAGGCTCAGTGATAACCTTTTACATCGCAAACAACGGTCATCCTATCCCAATGACACACCTTCATCCGGCGGAACAACTGACATCACGTTCCTTGAGCTCCGCCGCGTTGCTCATCGGGTCGCTCACGCTGTGCGTCCTACACGACATGGCGAAGGGTAGGCTGTCGTGGTCGTCTCAAGTTTAGTGGGAAGTGACTGTCTGATTGAATGCAGGACCAACCTGATGCCTCTTAGTCTCTCCGATGAACTCTTTCGCTACCATCGTGAACATGATACAAAGGATTAGACCACTAGCACTATCAATATCTTCATGGGCTTGATAAACAGCTATGCTGGAACGGGATCCAGATTATCACGTCTGTAGGGTCTGGAAAAGTGGTTGAAAAGTCACTCGATTTTTGATACTTCTCACTACATGTTCCCTTCATTCAAGATTTCCTCTCCCCAAAAGCAGGACACGAGTCGAATATCTGTGTCTTGAAAGGACAAGAGTTCGCAAGGTAATATCTAAATTTCTCTACACCATGTCCTGTTAGTTTCTGGCACTCAACGGAATTCCATCGTTCGAGAAAAGGGACAGAGGGTGCACACAGCCACACCTCGACCTGAGTCCTGACTCTACTGAGTTACATAAAACGGTTGAAACTCGCACTTCAACGCGATCAGCTCATGGAGCGGCAGAACACGCACGATGACTCGGACGGTAGTCGATTGTTACCCCCAGTGGTAAGTCACTCTTGTAAATATACGGTGACAAAGCACCCACGCGGACCCACGCATCTCCAATTTGACACCTTTCCACAGCTCGAAGTTCTATGGAGCAATACTTTTTATTTATTTATATCATTTAGTACCGCGCTGATCTCCTTATGTGATGGGTGCATCGGCATTTAAACTTGCTATACGAGTTCTTGCACGTTTTGAACCTCTACTTGCTCGACCAAGCCTCGCATGGAGCCTACTCTTTCGAAAAAACGATCCCCCGATTTTCTATCTGGGTCAGTGAAACTTGACTTTCATGGCGCCACTCTTTTCCTGCAAGGGCTTTGCACTCGGGATGACCCGGTGGTATGCTTGAATGCAATCACTGAGAGTGCCCATGGTCTGTCTTCCGTCCGGTCCGCAATGCGGTCCGACTTGTATGTCCAATTCATGAACGGATTGGGTTCCACTGTCCTGGAATATCTCCTTAGAGCCTCCGATGCAAGCGGCGACGCTTTGGACAACTTGTTGTTCCATGTGGTAGAACCGCCAATCTTTTGGGGTGTCTTCGTTTGCATGTTCCAGCAAGGCGCGTTGAGCGAAGACGCTCAACTAGTCTTTGCTAGAATGCTTTCTCGGCTCCCCACTTTACAAGAACGGGATACTAGTTCCTATTGACACATCGCAGGAGTCACCCATCCATTCAAAATGACCTCATCGCGTCATCCAAACATGAAATCAGAGAGATGGGGACATCTCATCAAACACATTCTCTCTACCACTAGTTCTCTGACGTTGCACGACATTCTCAATGCCCCCGGCGGACGCCACGATAACGACTTTCCCGATTACCACGACATCGCCACCCTCCCCACACCCGACGAGATCTTGTGTCGAAAGCCTCCTTTCCTCCGCATAGCATTCCATGAACTCGACTCATTAGAAACTCCGGTCAAGGATTATTTGGACAATACCTTTCGTATGGATCGCGAGGATATGATGTTTGACATCCGCAAGCTGCCCTACAGAAGGACGGGAAGCATCGCGGTCTCTGTGTCGAGAGTGTCTCTATAGTCAGTATCTATACTGGCCTTTATGATCGGAGGACTCGCTGGGGCATTAAGCTGCAATGTGCCAGCGACTACTGGCAGCCCCAGGGCATGGAGGATGATGATGTTTTCGGGTAGAACTCCTTACACGGAATCCTCGTGGCTGAGACATCAGTCTCTCGTTTACTTTGCTTCTGGTCAAGGGATCATCAGCTTTGGAACAGTGAACCGTGTAGAGGAACCAACCCTCCCGTGATAGTCGTCCGACTAGATGGCTATGTTAACGTAAGAAAGACCCTTACCTCTCTTCATATGGCCCAGAACGTGCAACTCATCCAACTTGACACCGCTACCTTTTCCTTTGAGCCAGTGCTCTCCCGTGTATCGCTCTCTCGAAAGCGATTCTACTTTGGAACCCAGAGTCGCCGCTTGAGTCCTCACACAGGGCAGCCTTGTTGCACCTTACTGATTCGCTCATCTCAAACCCTTCCGTTGAGCTGGACAGTATATTGGACCTCTCTAAGCCCATCCGTCTGGACAAATCTCAGGCAAATCTTTGGTCGCAGGCCTTCAGCAACGTGTATCGTTGATTCAAGGGCCACCCGGTGAGCACTATCACCTTACTTCCTCAAGTTATCTCACCGTTTCTACAGGAACCGGCAAGTCGTTTATAGGTGCCCTTCTTTGCAAATGCAATACATGATGAAAATGCTGTAACCAATCTGGTCGCTTGCTATACCAATCATGCGCTGGATCAGTTTCTCGGTGATCTTCTCGAGTACGATGTACTTGCTGAATCCATAGTGCGGCTCGGCGGCCGTTCAAACGAGTCAACCGATCCTCTTGCTCTTCAATCACAAGAACGCACACACTACTGGGCACGGACGATAAGAAAATGATTTACAGGAAATTTGCGCTACCTAATCAACTTCGCGCCGAGATGGCACTCAGACAAAGACAAAACGAGGCGGGTTATGAAATTTGTGTGAACCCGATTACAAGGTGGGGTGAAACCAAGAACACCCAAGTCAATAGCCTACGAGGTCGCTCTAACGTAAAGGACAGTCAACACAGAAAATCATGCTGAAGACCACGAAGCCAAAAAAAGAGAACTGCGAAGGCAATAAGTACGCGATTGGAGCTCTTAAATTCATTTTAGCTACACCTTGACTGTTGTCTCAATTTACTCTACATATACTTTGCCTTGTATTGGACTGGAAGCCATGACCCCTAGGAGACAGATTACTACCCTCATCTCGAGTTCGCCCCTTGGAGATAAGTATCATTGCAATTGCAATTACCCAATAGTGCAGCGTGAAGCTGCGGAGTCCCTAGTCAAGTTTCTCTCCCTTTCTGCCAGTGCTGCAGCACGGGCGTCTTCCCTTCGTCTCTCAGCGATGAGCCTCGCTTGCCTCTCGGCTGCAGCAAGCTGTTGTGCTTGTCGTCGTCTCTCCGCTTCCCGCTCCTCCGCCCAATATTGTTCCACCCTTCTAAGGGTCTCCTGATGGCTCTCCCTTCCCGCAACGTACTCTTTTGCACGAGCAACTGCTGCAGTACGAGTGTCTTCCCGTTGCCTATCAGCGATCAGCGTTTCACGTATCTTGGCTGCAAATTGTTGCTCTTGTCGTCGGTTCTCTGCTTCTCGCTCTTCCGCCCAGGATTGTTCTACCCTTCTAAGTGTCTCCTGATGGTTCTCCCTTTCTGCAACGTACTCTTTTGCACGAGCAACTGCTACGGCACGAGCGTCTTCCCGTTGCCTCTCAGCGATCAGCGTTTCACGTTTCTTGGCTGCCGCAACTTGTTGCTCTCGTTGACTCTCTGTTTCTCGCTCTTCCGCCCAGGCTTGTTGTAACCTCCTAAGGGTCTCCTGATGGGGCCGCTTTCTCTCTTCCTCTCGCTTCTTTGCTTCTTCCAGTCTCTTGCGCTGTTCTTCCTCTTGCCTCCTCCGCTCTTCATTCAAACGCGCCTCTTCCTGTTTCTTGCGCTGTTCTTCCTCCCTCAGCTCTTCACGCAATCGCGCTTCTTCCTGGCGCTTGCGCCGTTCTTCCTCTTGCCTCTTCCTCTCTTCACGCAAACGCGCTTCTTCCTGTCTCTTGCGTTGTTCTTCTTCTTGCCTCCTCTGCGTTTCTTCCTGTCTCTTGCGCTGTTCCTCCTCTTGCCTCTTCCGCTCTTCACGCAAACGCGCCCCATGTTCTTCCTGGAGCCTGCGTTGTTCCTCTGCAGCCCTCTCTGCTTCCAGCTCAGTCATTTGACGACGATGTTCGGCCTCAGCTTCCTTCCGCCTTTTCCGTGCTTCACGCTCCTGCCGAGCGATCTCCTCGAGGCGTTCAGCCTCCTTGACACAGGCCGAGCAAACACTAGGTTGCCCACGGCGGCACTCCCATGTGAGCTTGTGATGACCTGCTGAGCACTTCGCGCTCATGTTAAATTTGCACTGCGACGTGTCATGTGGGTCAAGCAACGTAGGTGACCGACGAGGGTGGCACTTCATCGTGCACGTGTGTCCACAGTCGAGCGTAAACCCACTTGCAAAGGCAAATGCCAGATCGTATGAGGATTCCTATTATAGGTGAGGATGTGAAGAACTCACCATGGTTCCGTGCATCCACCATCCGGACAGTGAGTGTCGAAGTCGCCTGCACGCGTCAGCAGAAGCATATGCTCGGGATGTCTCTCGCACTTGACGGGGAACCCCTGATAAACGTGCTGACCATCCTCGAGGAGGGTGAAGAACCGTTTCCAGAGTGCCCCTCCTTTCCTGGAATGCAAAAAGGTCTCGGAATTGCCAATCAGAATGAGGCCATCTCGGGCGCGCGAGAGGAGGACGTTGAGGCGCTCGGGAGAGTCCATGAACCCGATCATGTTGGATTGATTCGATCTCGTCAGACTCGCAACCACAATATTGCTTTCCTCTCCCTGATAGTTGTCTATGGCAGGTTGTTAGAATACGTTGTATTCGCCAGTATGTTGCTCACCAATCGTGGCCAAACGGATCCGGCCTGTCTTGGTTGTGAGATCCGATGGTGCAGAGGGGGACAGGCCAGCACGCGCGAGATCCAAGGAGTCCAGATCGTTGAGAATTAGGTCATTATCACCTTTCAAAGCATTACGTAGGTAATGCAGTTGGCCAAGGTACGGGGTGAGAACGACGATGTCCTCGCTTTTGTACCCCTGTTGGCCAAGGTAGTGTACTATCTTGAGCACCATCTGTACTTCGTATGTGTTTTGTTTCGATGCTTTGGCACCACCGTCCGCACGGTCACCAATGAGCGAGTCATCATCTTCGGGATGAGTATGATC
>JBBPLK010000194.1:0-15217 GCA_038089735.1 Exsudoporus frostii
GCGATTGAGCAGTTCCATCCTAGAAACCACTTGACCTTGTACGCCAAGGTATGGTTCAGACTCTGACTTGAACGCCGTTATGGATACTGAATGGGTCGACCACTGTGTAGGGCGGTGTGTGGGTGAAAATGGAATCTGCAGAAGTTTAGTAAGCCCAAAGGTTAGTCACGAAGAAACGTCACGCTTCAAAGGACTAGTTTGTATGTTGTATTATCTGGTTCCTGTCATATGTAACAAGATCCTGCACGATGAAAGTATACATTACAATTTGCACATATCGAGCAACATCCAAGTCCTTGCTAGCATTCCTACAGCAGTTGCTGGTCACTTTCTACTTCCACATTGCACACACATAGTCGTAACTTGAATCCTCGGCACCTCTAAAAGCAGTAGCCTTTTCAGTGCGAGACGGGTTTTATTTCCGCGGCGTCTGAGGTGCCCAACGTCAGCGCCTTGGTGCAGGCACCATCCCCTTTACTCTGTACCCCAGACGTCAGGGCGTGTGAGCTAAACTTGCTTGGAAGGTCGATGAAGCTGGTAAATTCCACGGCATTACCGTTGATCACACTGTCAGAGCCTTCGGCCATGGAGTATTCCAGGTCGACATTCGACCTGTGACGCAAGCGATAGATGAACGTGACGAGGACGAGGGAGTTGCACAAGAATAAAGCGAGCGCGGCCTGGTGTATAGGTTGTGAGATGGATTTATGAGAAATGTCTTCCTTGAGGTGAAGCACGAGCTATTTTACCTTTGTATGGCCAATGATAAGCGTTGTATTTGTGGATGATTCGAAAAGGAGGACAGAATGAAGGATGGTGATTCCGGAGATGAGTATACAGGCGAAAAACGCGGAAAGAATGAGGACACGACGGTGCCAAGAAAGCTTCACGTCTCGGAGAAACCGTACCGGCGCGACGACGAGGATGATATCTGAGATGACATCCGCTTTGGGAGTTCCGAACGGACCATATCAAAGTTGATGTAAGTCCATGGGGAAGATGAGGTGGGGGAGTGACTCACTGACGAGTTGAGCGATGGCCACAGAATCTGTGAACCGGCAGAGGTTCTCCACACAGAGGTAAATTTTCTGGGCTATCAGTCCTGCTTGTATAACCAAGAACATGCAACCGATGCAGTATGCAATGCGTCGTAACTTTGGCAGTGGATGTGCTATCCGAACTATCGACCACAGAATGCTCATTCGGGCGAACCTATGTTGAAAGGTGTAAAGAATTGTTTCGTGATCCTCTTGTAGCTCTTACCAGAGAATGGAAGTGATGGTTATCGAAAGGAGCCAATTCGATTCAAGATTTATCTTGGGTTCTGTATATACTGAAGCAGTTTTTATTCTATTTTTTCAGTCACACACATGTCGTACGCTAGGGAAACTCACCATTCTCCGGGACTCTTTGCATCCAAATGCTGGCGAGACACGCAATATCACATATTAGGGCCACAGCGGCCCATGTGTCCTCCCACCAAAACTTGGATAGACGCCAGCGATATAGTAGTCGGAATGTCGTGGTGAGAATGGCTACAACGTGCGCGAGCGTCGAGGGGACTTTAAATTCACATCAGCATTGAACGGTGAAGAAAAATGAAAGACGGCTACCCACTTTGCACTGTCAGAGACCATGGTCGTACCTGATAGGTGTGGGCCATGAAGAGAAAGCGGGTCGAGGCGTAAGTTGATGTGAGGGATCCAAGATCGCAGGATCCCTGGGCATAACCTATTCTATGGAATACGTGCGTTTTCTTGAGGGGGTATACCAACGGCATTCACGATGGCTATTTATTACAACTTACTCACACCGCGAAGTCCACAGGTTACCAAAGAAGGGGTGGGTACGTCTTATCCTGGGAGAAATTCCCATCCGTGCGATCGGTAAGTGGCATCACAAGGGCTAACACTTGTCGCCCGCCAAATTCTAAGTTTAATTTATTTCGTCTTTCTGACAGTTGAACGTTTGCGGTGTCAAGTTGCCTTGGTGGTCGCTGGTCAAGGTCATAGGGGTGGCATGGCTCCATGGAGGCTGGTAGGGTTGATCACCCACCTGGTGGATGACCTTGGCGACTCTATTGCGAAATTTAACCGTGTCAAAGTTGGCGGCGGCCTCAGGACGGTAGAGGTGGGAGTGAGATTCACAGGACATCCAATCATCAATTTATTTAGACCCTTCAACATTACGGGATGATCAGGGACAAGTTCATGGCCAGAAAATTTTTTGCACTGATAAGATAACCACGTGGCGTCTAAATCAACAAGCGAACGCCCTCCCCGAAAGTCACATTTCCCACATTACTCTCACGTCCAGGTAACGATGCTAGACGACCACGATATCTGTGAGCAAACCTTGTGTTAGGGACGAACAGTTTCCAGACGAAGACGATCCAGACTCCATTGGCTCGGGTTCAGAATTCGTCAACACGGACGAGGGTGAAGAATCTGAATCTGAACCCTCTGAAAGTGAGGATTCAGAGTTGGATGACCAAAC
The DNA here is from genome assembly GCA_038089735.1 of Exsudoporus frostii. Classification (NCBI taxonomy): domain Eukaryota; kingdom Fungi; phylum Basidiomycota; class Agaricomycetes; order Boletales; family Boletaceae; genus Exsudoporus; species Exsudoporus frostii. The sequence continues at coordinate 2,497 of JBBPLK010000194.1, forward strand.
TCGTGCGTCTAGGGATGCAGACGTCGATGCAGACTTTGAGTAAGTGTATTCAATTTGATGGGCGTGCGTGGCATTTAACATCCGGTGATGCAGACGCCTCGTTCGAAATATCCGGACGGCAGATGACATCTCAAACACGGGAGTGTTACAGCGAGAGTGGGATATTCGTCTTGAAGACCAGGACGCCCTGTTTCGAGATGATTTACGGGAGGCTTCTGGTGTCGGGAAGAGGAAAAGAAAGAAGGTAAAACTACTCAGTCCGAGCGCATTCTTCCACATACCAAATTACTGATAATCACGCAGCGTGAACGTAGAGTTGGACCTGTGCTTTCGCATCAGGTCCGAGCGTTCATAGGAGAGGGAAACCAGGCTTACATCGACAACAACCTTGATGAAGCTATTCGAGTGATGCAAGAGGTTATTCGAATCGAGCCACGTGCCATCCCTGCTTGGACTGTCCTTGCACAGTGTTACGAAGACAAGAACGAACCCCAAAAGGCTCTTCAGCTACGCATTATGGCTGCTCATCTCAGATGTGACTCAGAGGAGTGGGAACGCTTGGCCCGACAATCCAGGTAACATCCAGACCCAAGAAACGAACCTTCGTTGTTGAGAATCTCACCAGGGACCTCGGATTCAACCAGCAGGCATTGTATTGCTACACAAAACTGTACAGCCTCGACCCTGAAAATGTGGACGCTCTCTGGGATCGTGCGAGTCTTGCTGGGGAGATGCGCGACCTCCGGACAGTAAGCATGCCATCAGGTCTAGATTGCTGGTACTGATCGGCCACTGGTTTTGTTCGCCAGGCTCGTCATTCTCTCTTGGCGATTCTCAAGTGTTTTCCACACGACATTACCGTCCTCACTGAGCTCCGACCGATTCTCATCGAGCTCGCCGATTTTGCTCTCTGCGCCTCCCTCTATCAAGATGCACTAGAATACAATCAAGCTTTGAATCCCCTTGGCCATGCTCTGGATCCATCCATAACTGGACAAAATGAACAGTCGAGGTTTGGTTTCATTGAATTACTCGTCCTCGCAGATCTCTACAATACAATGAACGAATATGAACGTTCAATAGATACGATCCGAAAAGGATGCCGATGGCTTCAGGGTAGAGCAACTCAGAAATTCTGGGACGTCTCTGAAGACGACAGAGAGTATGATGTACCTGGCCAGGAAGGAACCGAACCCGTGCACCGGGCAGGTGACGTTAAGCCTGGGTACTATCCACTGGATATAAATGCCCGCCACCGAGTCGCAGTAGCTCGGATCAAAATGGGTGACACTGAAGAGGGCAAGGTTAGTGAACGTTCCCCTGAATGCTGAGTTGAACTCAAAAATCTGCGGTAACCCTAGATGCATGCCGATATCGTTTTGTCACAGGATGCGTTAGATTACGCTGCCTTGTTTGGAGAAATTGCAGACGCTTATTTCGAACTGGAGATGTTTTCCGATGCAGGTCCGATCTATGAGACCCTTGGTGCTGACCCTGCGGTGCGCTATATTCACGTACTCATCAACAGTTTTTCCAAAAGATGCTTCCATAGACAAGTAGTTTGTATGTTCTTCTGCAAGTCGCCACATGCCGCAGAATGCAAGGTGACGTACGGGAAGCATCTGAAGTTTACAAGCAAGGTGGGTCTATCGTTGGTTGTGGATTGGGGTTCAGTGCGAAGCGCTGACCCGATGTTAAGTCATTGACGCAGACCCCTCTAATACCGATGCCAAGCTGAAGCTCGCAGAACTTTATGAAATCATGGATGAGCCCCGAAGAGCCCTTGAACTGGTTTATCAAGGTACGTATTTTCATACAATCGCAATTTACAATGTGAGTGATTCGCCACCCAGTCATTGATGCTAGGAAGCGTCGCACAGGACAAGTAGAAGGCGCGGAACCCCTTGGCACACCTTCGAGTTCCCAGCCTCGTGCTTCCCTGTTTGATGAGAAGTCTCATACCCGACCAAAAGGAAAGGCTGCCACTAAAAGTGGCCGACTCACTTTGGCCGACCTGAAGGCTCTCGAGGAACAACGTGAGAAGGAGGTCTTACTCGGATACAAACGGATCGAAGAGCTGTGGTCGAGTATGCTGAGCACGGAATGTAGCGATGAAGTTGTCAGAGAGTGGATGTTGGAAGCTGAGAAACTTGTGGAGATGTTCAGAGAAACGCGGAATCTGTTCTTGACGACCAGGGTGCGTGTCACACGTTCTGTATCTCGTATTAGCTGATTCCTCCTTAGCACAATGAGTTTCGGGGTATGTTTCCCAGACGAAAACAGCAGGGCCAGAATGAAACAGAGGAAGAAAGAATGGCATCGAGGTTAGAACTTATCGGTTTGTAGCACCCTGCTTACCGGTGTGATTTTGTGGCTGATCTATGTAGAACGGGACAAGCATATGCGCAAGTCGAAAGATGACAGTCAGCAACCTGGAAAGGTTGACTCGTTTCGCGGCGTCTCCTTTGAAAACTGGCTGCGACTTTTCATGCAGGTGAAGCAATTGCTCCATCCTATAAGGTGTATTTAAGGTTGCTTTGGCACGCAGTATGCATTCATATTAGTAAAACGGGGGGAATATGAACTCGCAGACGAGGTTCTGCGTCACATGCTAATGTCGAATGGGTACCGAAGCAAAGAAAAGCAAGTGACTATCCGGCTTGCAATAATCAGTATGTATCTGTAAGCTTCGTCCTCGAATGCTCATCCTTATTCCCAATGATAGCATGCGCAATGGCTGTTGAAAATCACGCCGTTGTCGTTGAGCAATGTCGGAAATTGATCAACACCCACCAATTCAACAATGAGCCCACACGGATACTTTTATCCTCACTCGCCAGTGGCTTGCGACCTGCCGATTCGTTCATCAGTTCCACATTGCAGAAACACATGCTCAGAGAGGTTCGGCTGAGCGATGGTGCCGTAAAGACGCCAGAAGTCCTGAAATGGAACAATTCGAGCCAACGGTACCATTTAGGGGCTGTCAAGTCGGCCGGGGATGATGAAGCCATCAAAGGAGCTGATATACCTGAAGACGAGGCCGAAGATGCTGGCGACGCGGCCGACCCTACTCCTACGAACGACAAGAAACCGTTGTGGCTGCCAACAAAGAACAATCCGATTCCAGTCGCATTGTATGGGCAATTGTGCCTTGCAGCCAAGAGCTATCAGAGCGCGATATGTAAGCCATCTCGGAATCAAAGGGAGACCTTTTTACTGCATGCTGATAGACGAGCTAGTCTATCTATTACACGGATATGACTATTGCCCGGAGGATCCGATGATATGCTTGTGTCTTGCTCTTTCGTCCCTGGGTAGGGCTATGCAACGTCAAGTGGATAATCGAAATCACCTCATCGCTCAGGTACGACACCCATAACCAAATCTTGAACTACTAATACAAGAGGCGGAAGGGCATGGCATTCCTGTCACAGTATCGAGCCGCACGGAGACAATTTGGCGAACACGTACTGCCCGAAATTGAATTCAATTTTGGCAGAGCGTTCCAGCAGTTAGGTAGGCGTTGGCAGTGCTGCTAATTCTCAAGATTTGCCTCATGCATGATTGATTCTTAGGGTTGCACACTCTTGCAGTTACTCACTACGAAAAGGTGTTGCAGCTCGTCGAAGATCGAAAGGATGATGTGAGTCAGATGGTACCGCTTCCATAACTGTCTAAACACATGATTGCTTTAGGACGTTTCTGTGGCTCGGGAAGCAGCGTATAACCTGTCACTGATTTATGTTACGACCGGCGCGATCCCCCTAGCAGAATTACTCTATCGGCGTTGGTTATCCGTATGACACCGTACAGGTTAGACAATCCCTACGTCGATGTATCAAGTAACCTTCCAGTCTCTGAAGCATTACAATCCGGCCGACGGGAACGCAGTTTCATTTTGAGTCACCGAATATGACATATATACTCTGACTGGTCTTACCCTTGCACCCGATTTTGGTTCCGACTGGCATCGCGTAACCAGCCCCATACATACATATGAGTGACGAAGCTCTTCCTATCCGACTACTTTACTTTTCCTCTCTCACATGGTCCCTGATATGTCGACGAGCATCAGTCCATCTTCGTCCCTACACATCCTTGTGAGATTCAACCCCTGGCATCCCGTTTGTTATCCCGACTGATACGGCCGCAGGAGCGGCACAACCACTCGAAAAGTACCGTATCATCATCGGACACAGATGTTGACTCGATAGGATATACGTCGTCGTCTGGAACGACAACCCCCGAGGATGATGCGCAGACGTTCCACCTGGGTCACACGCTTCAAAATGTCCTGGCCGGCAAACCAAAGTGTGCTCCCAGCGAGAAGCTCAACATCGTCAGGAAACACCGCAATTTTTCTTCGACAATGAGGAAGGTCAAGAAGGTCGTACATACGCTGGCCGTATTCAAGAAAAAGGTCGGTGCACCCTCTTTTTGCTCGTCATTTATGAACCTAAGCGAACGCAATGACGTCGCGCTTCGGGATTGTCAGAGACCGGATGACATTTCCCCTATTTTGATATCGAGTCCATTGAGAGAACGGTTTGGGAAACGGATGTCTGTCAAGCCTCACCGAGACGAGGTATGTAGACCCGTGTCTCTCGAAAAAGTCGAACCTCTGACATCGAGCTCGACGTTCAGGGTTTCTACAGGCTGCCGAACCGACGATTCTCGCTCTCAGACATATGCACACCATCAGTGAGTCGTGCTTCATACCTCGTTGTTGTCCTTGAGCAACTCACAAACTATATGACAAACGTCAGCGTCACTCACGGACGATCACTCGCAAGTTTGGAACGATCTCAGGTTCTACGTCTAGTTTCGCCAAGGGCACCTTTAGGAAGCAACGAAGCGAGCTCCGCTTGCCCACCTTCTCAGACTCGCATTACAGTGCTCTCCCGTCTTCGACGCCGACAACGGCGGACCCACGAACCGAACACGACGTCTTGACATTCAGGAGGATCTTTGTCTACTTACTCCGCGTCTCGCTCTTCGTACCATGGTGCGCCGCGGTCGGCGGTGCCCTGCTCTTATTCCCAAGTCACGTGGAGCTCGTCGCATTCCGCCCGGGATACCTCGCACCTACGCAAGGAATTCGACGCTTCGCATATTGGGCCGAATGTGGTCAACAACACGTCATGATCTTCCTTGCCTGCCTAGTGGCCGTTCTCTGGTACAACCACGCCCTGGGGTTCTCGCTGACGAGCATCTTCGTGTCACGTCTCGTGTTTGTGTGGCATGACTTCAAGGTAGACAAGAGCATACCACTTGGAGAAGATGATCAGCAAAGTGTGTATCTTGTGATAATGGGCCTAGCGTCAGCGGAAGGTTCGTTTAGTGTGAGTGGGCCAAGAGGTGGACAGACCGTGATGAAGACAGATGGCTCGGAGGTCTCATAAGAGACTTCGGAGACCGAGGCTGAGCTGCGTCGTGGAGGGTTACTGTACATTGTATCATAATCACCACTGTTGTACTTACACTAGATCGCATTGTAAAATGGGCAGTGAAATTTGGTCTGACCTTGTCTGAAGCTTGACATCATCTCTACCTGGTGACCCTGGGCCAACGAGCTGGAGGTGTGATTCAATTTGCTATGACTCCATAACAAACCTAGTTAGTCAAATCGCCTGTGCCAACTGCGAGATCGGTCACTTCTTTCACACTCATCTATAGCTCGACGACTCACTTTTTTTCTATAAGTTCACATAAGATGACTGATGTATGTATTGGTTCCACGAAGTGGAACAAGCCCATTCTATGCTGTTTTCATGATAAAAATCAGGGTGACACCGGACATTGAAATGACAGGACGGCACACGAGCAGCCGAAGCGGAGCCCGAATTCACCCATTTGAAGCCGAGGGTCACGGTCTACTTTGACTTGTCCGACATATGTAACGCAGCCATTCGCTCACATTACCATTAAAATGAGTAAACCCTCCACGCATTCAATGTCGTATATTCACGACTTATCTACTCACTCCGTCACACACTAATAATGATCTACGTACACTCAACATAACACATTTATTATTCACGTTTTAAGCATTGTGTGCCGAGCGGGACTTAGATTCGGCAACGCGTCACCAGCGTGTGCCGCCCTGTGAGCCCTTCTGTGGGAAGTCGGTCAGCTTGGTCTCTCGGGCCAAAGTCATGACAGGCACTGATAGTACATACTTATCCTCTTCATCCTCCTCAGCCTCAACGAAAAATACACCTTCCTGGTCCTTGTCATCATCTGCTCATATAGTACATGGATGATGGTAAACATGAAGCTTGTGAACAATTGATCATCGCGATGCTTTGGAACAGTACTAGTAATGAACCGTTCGACGGACCTGTTCATGCACACGCAGCATTATTCTTGGATGTCATATATGCATCAGGGACATGGTAAGTGGGTACACTGTGCATAATACTCACGCGGTGCAAAGGATTCTTTATGGGAGCATATGTATGGTACGAGGATTGGGATTTTCCCCAGACGATCGACCGTCGCCAATAGCTCTCAACCACCGGAATTCCAAATGGGGATTTCACTGCAAACATAAATTCGTAGGTCGCAAGTATGTTCATGAGATAACTTGACGCCACAGCTTGGCACCGAATCTCTCCGGGACCGCGACAAGGTATGTACTACTACAAGGTTAGTTCTTTCCCGTTCTAGCACATATACATGCCTAATTTACAAGAGTTGCAATGTAGATTTAGGAACCCGGGATTATGTATTTGTCCTCAGTTCCTCGGTTCCGATGAAGTCGTGTCAAAATACTCTGCGACGATGCGCTGGAGTGCTGATCTTGACAGTCGCTGTGGCAGTTGAGCATTGTCAGGGGGACGAACACAATAATACCCGTGCTTTAATGGGTACTGACTTGACAGGAGTGTGTGTTTGCGGCGTATCTATATGTTCGAGCCTAGTCTCATATGGGGTTGCCACTGTCTTTTGTTGCCAATTGTCCCCGTGCGATATGCATCCCAGTGATCAAGCTTCCATTAGCATGCTGAATGGTGGTATCCTAATATGCACCATCTTACGTGTAGGATGGACACATATATATTGGGGTCGCCTCCATCCCTTCTCTACAAATCCCAGAGTCTACCTCAGCAGATATGTTATCATCTAGGGTGATCTTCCCAGCTGCCCTTATACCTTTCTTTGGACTTGGTTTCGCTCTGCAGGTCTGCCCTATGGCTTACTATAACCCAATTTTATATGGTGGCTCTATGCTTGACAATGCAGGAGCCGGGTTAGGAGAGCCTTTGAATGCACGGTTTTTGCCTTTTGATTATTACCGCCCTCTTACTCATGGACTGACAGGTCATCATCTCTCGCTTCAGCTCTGCAGATGTTCTGACAGAGGATGGCATTGTGAACTACGCTCGTGCCATCGGGTTGTGAGTAAATTTTGCTGCTTTTCACGACGGAAGTAAACATCCCAATGGCCGATGGTTCGGCAGTTCAACAGATTGTCTTGGGATTCACATTGGAAATACTCAATCTGCTAACCTCGGTGATGGAAATGGCTGGGTCGATCAAATGATCGAACTTCGTGAAGACTATGGAAATGCCGATGTTGGAACGTGCCTGGAAAGTACCATTGGTGGGAACCATTTTCGGTGGGTTGAGGTGCCGTCTCTGTCCGAACCTAATCGTAATCGTCGACAAAGGGTCTACCGCCAAAACGCAACTTCTGCAGACAGCGGAGCACTTTTTTAGCGTACGTCATTCATTGTTGCTCTCGTTCGAATTGCCCATCAGCTTGGATCATAGGGTTTCCAAGGAAGAGGTAGTGAAAAACGTCGGTTACATAGATTGCGTTTACGTCTGACGTCATCTTTTATCAGCCTGTAACGGATGACCACAATATCGTACCAGATGGATACAATATCGGAAGGTGAGTGATTCGCTACGGTGATCTACATGTTCCTTATCCCTCTCAGGGATGCATTGGTCTCGGGAGCGGTTGGCCAGAAAAGCTACGGCGGTGTCGCCTACTCCACAACAGCTCGCAACACCAGCGGCTTGATTGCAGCAGGATCAACGGGTGTCAATCGCGGTTCGCTAGTCACAAGCTATTCGCTGCACTGCCACAGAACTGATCCCCGGCCAAGGTATTTCCCAGGATGGTATTGTAAAACTCTTGACGGTAACTATCGTTTGATGGCCTTATGTCGTATTTGTTGTTCTCGTTGCATCAAGCTCGTCATGCTTTGTATTTGGAAAGGTGTTGTGTCTGGTTCTGTTCTGTGTTGGATTATTTCTCCTCGTGTGTAAGAATATTGACACCATCTGAGGCTTCACAAGTCTTGAGACACGGTTGTCGATTTATATGGTTTCCTGTATCTCATTCTACCGCCCTCCCGATTTACTTGAGGACGTCCCATTCGCCGCGAAACACGTATCATCATTATCCTCGTCATGGAGGTCGTTGGTATTGGGTGCGTAAACACTGAATGTTTGATGAAGCTCCAGTAGAGCCGGATACAGATATCACAATATCACAATATTCTCTTAATCGTCCCGTATACAAACATTCGTAACATTACAGCGTAAACTGTTCGACGTGAATAGCCACCCCACCCACTTCAATCCCGCGCATGACCCCCAACCGAGCGACCGCATTCTGTGCCTCCGTCGCCAAACTCGCAGGTCCACTTGCACAAACTGCCACCCCACCCGCGTGACCACTTGTCTCGATCTGTCCCATACCGTGAAGCTGCTTACCATCTTCCTCGACTGAGCCCGTTGAAGAGGACGAAGCGCTCCGAGGGCCAGTCAGGTCTTGAAGTAAGTCGTAGATCAACGGCCTTGTCAACGTCACATCACAGTTTGGGATCAAAGGCACTGCTTCTGGCTGACACAGACATGTCACGAAGATGGAAATGTGAAGATCGATCGAGGAGTTGACAGCCGTGTTGGCAATGTCTGTCAACATGGGTGCGAACCATGAAATATGGCCTAAAAACACGCGGCGAGAGATGTGAGAGAGGACAATCGTGAATAAGACATATCGATGAGCTGGGGACGACGAGAGGTGCTCACCAAACGACCGAATGCACCACGCAAATTCGATGCGTCGAGTTCGTTCGCCGCCGCGCCGACTGAGCTTGACACATCGTCCTATGATATCGTCCAACAGACCAAGCGTAAAGGTGATGCCAGATCCCCCTGAGACGAGCAGCACCGTCTCGTATTTACCAAGGTCGACGCTCGACCCCCCATAGGGCCCGTCGATCATGACTTGAACAGGGACAGATACATCCCGATTCTTGTCCTTGCATGTGTCATCCATCAAGCTTGACCTTTCTTGCTCCCTACGGACAAACGTATTGAGTGCACTCGTCCAGTCGCCATTAACGCGTGCACCGAGGAGTAGGCCTGGGTTGGATAGACACGAATATGCAGGCGGGGCAGAGAGGATGCTCAGGGGATGACTCTCCAGTAGACGTCCGGAGAAAAAGACACGGAGGCAGACATGCTGACCCGCGATCCACCCCTTGTCGCAATCATGTATGCGCACCTGGGGACTAATCAGTACATCGGCACAGATGACGCGCCAACACTCACGAGTGTCATAAACTCGTCGGGGGCAGTCATCGTGGCGTCCTTGAATCGGTAACGAATCAGACGCAGGAACATGTCCACCCCGTAAAACGCAAGCGGCGGAAATATCCATGGCGGTGCGTAGATAGAATGATAGCACACGCATACAAAGAATGCAACAAACGTGAGCACGCTACATACATGGATATCCATGTCGTTACCACTTTTCCATCACAAATCTGCCAACGTGTACTCACTGTATCAGAAAGAACACTTGATAAAACCATCTTCGAATCGGTCTGAGGGAAAAGAGGACGATGCAGCCGAGTAAGGCAATGGACGCAACGCCAGACGTTTCTTTCTGGGGACCGAGAATGGGAAGGCCGTATTGGATGTGATTGCGGATCCAAAGACCACCATGGATGGCGGCGGAGAGGAACATGATGCGACCTGCCATGCGATGGAGAAAATTGAGTTTTTCATAACCGTTTCCGGGTCCGAGGAGGAGCGACAAAATGGAGTTCTTGGTGGCGAAGAGGAATACGATCGGGAATTGGGCGAATGCAAGGAAGCCTGGTTGGAGAGTCAATGGGTTGAGATGGAAGGAGATAGAGTGACGGAAGTAATCCTACATACCCCCTCTGTTTGGATTGGAAATGAGAGGTGCATCTTTGATGATGCAAACCAACGTGATCGCAAGATATGCTGCAAGGACGAAAACTAAGTACACAATTGGTCAGCCGAAATAAATGGACAAATGTTTATTGGATATGTACTCTGTCCAGCGTTCAACTCGAGATAGGGCACCGACCATTGCCGAATAGACACCAACGCATCCCACAACGCATCCCAGTACGCCGCCGTGTTGCGACCTACCGACGGGTATTGGGATAACCTTGAAGGCGAAGGGGACGTCTTTTCCTCGCTGATAACAGCGGAGTATCCCCTCCCCCCAAAGGCCCCAGAAACGCCAAAGAAACCAACAAGTGCACGCCCATGTTTCAACGCATACACAAGTGACGGGATCGAGACAACAAGAACGGCGCCCAAGCACGAACACCAAATCGCGGTGAATTTACCTTGCCATATCGGATCTTCGACGTAGGAACTATGGTATCAACGATATAAATTTAACAAGAACGAAGAGGCATAAATAATGAACGGCCAGGATAGCGGGATGAGTTTTGGACATACTTGTAGATTTGTAAACTGGCTGGAATCGTCGGAGGCGCAACAGAAGACATGATGGCGACGCGCGATCGACTGCGCACGGCAGAGTCTCCGTACGTGGGACGGTGGCTGGTCGGTCCGGTGACTCCAGCAAACTTGTGGAAAAATATTTTCACGTTTGTTTGTCCAAGGCAAACATCCTCCTGCTCGCCTCCAGCCCGAGCTTTACCCACGTAATACACCTCTCCCTTGATGGTACTCAATATAGTTCACTCATTTATTGATTGACAGATACAAGCAGCCGATTGCACACATGTACAACTCATATATGAATATACATAATCCATAATCAATGCTCGTGAGACAACAGTGAGAACCGTCCAAACAACGTTTCGCCTACACCCGACCCTACCACAATTGACGCTATAAACGCAAGCTGAAATGTCCTACAGACACGCTCAGTTCAGCGATGCGGAGCCCGTGAGGCGAAAGGATCGTCAAACGACGTACATGACGACCAGCATGAGGAGGACCTCGACGAATGCATGCGCTGCAAACAGAACCCCTCTCGTGATATCGAACTCGGCCACAAATAGGGGTAATCGAAGCCACTTGAATTTCCTGGCGTTTGACGACGAAGACGATGCGGAAGACGACGAAACAGAAGAGACCTTATCAGATCTCTCGAGTGCTAATATGTTTGCCCTTTACACCAAGTATAAGACGTATTCACACAGCATCAAATGAGCCGTCAGCGTGGGTCAGAAGACGATGAATCGGTTTACCTCTCGGCCCAGTGCTGTTCCGCGAGTTCGAGACACGCCACCAGCCATCGCTCCAACATGGCGAGCAAGAACACACCGATACATGTGCCTACCATCGAACCCGCACTACTCGGCACCCAACCAAGAAACCAAACTAGCTTCGTCTCAGTCGCGGGCATTGATATAAGTGATCAAGTTCTCTCACCGGTGTCACCTGGGGTAAAGTGGACATAGGGAAGCATACGGCCGACAGCAAGGTCCATGGGCCCGTCCATCGACATGATCATGCCATTGGACTGAGCAAATGTGGGAGCGATGAATGAACATAACACAAGGATGCAGGGCGTCATAATCATGGTCAACGTTGTGATGACGGAGATCCAATGTTCTGGGAAAAGGCACTAGCAGGTGCCTGAGAAAGAATTACCAAATACGGCTGTCATGTATGATGCAAAAACATCCAGAAACCGCAAGCATAATGGAGATTACAGGCTGAAGTATTTATGCTTGGAATGGCCATGTTACAAGAGACCCAGATGAAACGCCCGAGTTGGATGACCTGGATTCAAGGCCACTAAAAAAACAAGGGAGGGGAACACAATGACACCTACCAACATATTCGGGAGAGTTTGTCGCGAGTCAATTGCACCACGAAAGCAAAGGCCGACAAGTGGGCTTTCCTTGCGCATGTAGTTCACGTGCAGACACAAAGACGTCGAGCGATGGGAAACAACGACAACCCCAAGGGCCACACTACCGAGTCAAGGATAGACCATTCGCTGGAAAGAAGGGACTCGCACGCACATACAATTGTGTACGGTTGGACTGGTAGGTCACCCGGGCCAGTGCCACATCGTGCATAGACACAGCGCCACTCCTGGAGAACTACGCTCCCATTTTGCAGCATCTATGCGCGATGCGGCGCTGGTATCTTATATCTCAGTTGAACCAGTACCGTATCACAGGAGGCGCAGCTCCCGTCGATGCCCGTGCGATCGTATCTCGAAAACGCTTCGTCGCGTAATGAACCAGAATATCTTTGTAGTGGAGGGAAAAGTTTTAGTAAACGCGGAGAGATTTTTCATCTCAGAGAACTGTAGGACCGAGGAATGAAGTAGGAATGAGATGGCAATCCCGATGGAGGTAAAACGAGTCGACGTTGGGGCCGATTTGCCTCACGAGGCCTTTTTGCGAGCGTGGGAACTGGGTTGCCTATCTCTGGCCGAAGCCTGCCGAGA
>JBBPLK010000194.1:25920-38082 GCA_038089735.1 Exsudoporus frostii
AATAAGACTCTTGAGTATTGTACGCTCTCTCTCCCCCCTTCTATCCTCTCTACAGTAAGCAGCCGAGTCTAGACCTTTAAGTGGGTCAAAGCTTTTGGTTATTTCACCAGCTGTGCAGAAAAGGGTGTTGTCATTGATTAATAGTCTTGATGATAGGGGCAGGAAATGATGCAGCAGCAGCAAGAATGCTCTAAGACATGCCTAGGAATATCAAGCTCTGAGTATTGGACTTAGAGACAGGCTTGGGTGAGGGCTTGGGAGACATGGGAGAGCATCAGGAAAATTTTTAAGTGCTGGTATGTCCAGACAAAGATAATCAAGTAGTATCAAAATGGTATAACTTGAGAAAATTATATATATCCTTATCATTTCTTAATCATAATTTCATTGAATAGAACATGGTATATATTCTTAGGTAGACATTTTATATATTGTCATTTGAATTTCAGTTAGATATTAGCTAGACAATTTCATACAATTGTGATAAAGAAATGATCTTTCCTTGTCATATATATTGTTGATTATCATTGATTGTAATGCATTGCCATGCATTGTCAGAATTGGCCAAAGATGTGAAAAATTTGGTAAGCATGGGCCGAAGGTGTGGGAAAAAATTTATCAGCCCTAAACAGCATGTGGTGTGGACTTGTAAATTTTTCAACCATCTTGCCACTGGGCGAAGGTGTGGGAAAAATTTGTAAGAACTGTATAGCATATGATATATAAATGCTCTCTCTCTCTTCTTTCTTTCCTTCACTCTTCACTCTCAGTTCTATCTCAGAGGAAGGGTCACTCTAGACTCTAGAGTTTATAACCAGATAAGTTCACACTTATGTGAACCTTTGTAAGTGTTTTTTTTGTCTTCAATTTTCGCTTTTTATGAGTTTGATTAAATATTTATTGTAAGTGTTTGCTTACATCTTTTCTGCGCTTTTTTGTGATTTTTGGTAGTCAAAAGGTAGTCTATAAAGATGCATAGTTCATGTTGTAAATAGAATCCTACAATAATAATAATGATATTTATTATGGTTGTGATAATTCTGAAATGATTGAATTTCATATTACAATGAAATTTTTGTTGATTGTTTTTTTTAGTTCTTTATATCTGAATGATATTGATGATAATGCATTATAATGCCTGATACTATATAACAGTATTGTATAACCTGATAATGTGTTAGCTGGTAGACAGTTCTGGTCATATACTATCCAATAGATAGTTCTTGTCATTTATAACATGGCAGATGGTTCTGATCATGTTTGTCTACAAGATGTTGATATGGCATTATGATAAATATGATCATTGCTATAAATGCTCCCATCAATTATATAGCATTATCTATGTGTGTATCATAATGCTACATTGTATAAGGGTTTGGAAATTTGGTAACGCATTATATAGTATTATCTTTTGTGAAAAGTTTCCTGATGAGGAGGGAGTGAAGGTTGGGTTCCATGGGTGTCTCTAGAGTTGTTTTTGAGTTTTGTACTCTTTTAGTAGGGCAGTGGCATTGCCCAAGTTGAGCTCTGATTCCCAGGTCCATTTGGTGTTAGAATAGCCTTTCCAGTGGATCAGGTACTGCCATCTTGTGACGGTGCCTTAGTGATTAATGATCTTGTTTATTTCATATTCTTCTTCTGTTCTGACAAGTTCCAATAGTGGCTGTGGGAAATTGAGGCCATGTTCTAAGGTCTCCTGGTAGGAGGATAGTAGGGAAGTGTGGAACATGTTATGGATTTTCTACTGTTTCAGTAGTTTTAGTTGGAAGGATATAGAAGACACTAGTTGGGAGATTTCAAAAGGGCCAGTTCATTTGGTGAAGAGTTTTCAGGAAGGTACTTGGAGTTTAAGGTTTTTTGTTTCTAGTCAAACCTTATCTCCGACTGTCCACAGCTTGAACCTGGAATGGGTTCATTCTTTTATTCATAGTTGTGCAAGTTTGTGGACAGCTTCCACTTCCTTTCATGCTTCCTTAAGTAGATTGAGCTGAGATTTGAGGGCTGGGAAGAAGATTTTTCCAATGGGTGGGTAGGATCTTGGTTCATACCCCATCATTAGGGAGAATGGGATTTTGTTTGTGGTGGAATGCATGGCTGCATTATGGGCAAATTCTGCCATAGGGAGTAATTCTAGCCATTTCTGGAGTTGGCCATTGCAGAAGATGTGTAGGAAGGTTTCAAGTTCTTCATTGTATCATTCAGTTTCTCTGTTGGTCTGTGGATAATAGGCCAAGGAGAGTGCTATATTGTATTGGAGGAGTCTGGTGAGTTCTCTAGCAAAGGCTGATGCAAATTGGAGTCCTCAGTCAGATATAATTTTGTTGTATAGTCCAAATTGTTTGAAGATATTATGGAAAAAGAGGTTGGCTATTTCTGTGGCATTCACCATTTTGGTGCATGGTGTGAGAATGACTTCCTTACTAAGACCATGGTCAACCATCACCATGATAGAGTCAAAGCCATCCATGGATGGGAGGTTTATGATCAAGTCCACAGATAAGTTCTAGAAAGGGCAAGAGCCCTTGAAGGAGAGGGGTACAATGGGTGGTACAGTTGGGTGGGTAAGGACCTTGTTGGCTTGGCACACTGTGCAGCTGGAGACAAACCAGCAAATGTAGGTGGAGAGACCAGGCCACCAATAGTTGTGTGAGTGGAGGGCAATGCCGTGAAGGTGGCCTCCATGGCCTTCCTCGAATGAGGTATGGATGGCAGCAACCAGGTTGTGGTGTGCTGTTTCTGGTATGTAGAGACACTATTTGTAATATAAGCAGCCATCTTTGAAGGTCCAGTTGGCAGTGGAGGATCAGTTAAAGAGGGGAAGATCCTGCTCCATGCAATGGAGGGCCTGTAAGACGAGGGGATCAGAGGTGGAAGAGTCCCATATTTTGTCAGTCAATGCCATGTCCAATGCCCAAAGTTGTAGGTCAAAGGCATTGGAGGGGAGAAGTTGGATGTCTGCATTGTCTTCAGAGGTGTTGATATTATCATGGTGGGAAAAAGCGTTAGCTGGGGCCATCTGAGCTCCAGGGAAGGCTCAGTAAAGTATATCAAAATCTTGGAGGAAAAGGAGCCAGCGGGCCTGGAAACAGGATAATTTCCTAGGTGCTTTGAAGTAGGTAAGGTTCTTGTGGTCAGTGAGAACCTGAATAGAGAAGGGGAATCTGAGAAGGTATTGTCACCACTCTTCAAGCCCTCAAATGACCACTAGGAGTTCTCTGTCAAATATATCATAGTTCCATTCCACAGGAGAGAACATCTAAGATAGGTACCTGCAGGGTTGTAGGTCACCATTACTGTTTCATTGCATTAACATGGCTCCAGATGCAGCAAGAAAGGCATCAGTCATGAGGGTAAATGGTTTTGTAGTGTCTGGGAAAGCTAATACTGGTTTGCAAGTAAAGGTTGTCTGCAGGTTGCAGAAGGCTGTCTCTTTGTGAGGGGTCCACTTCCAGGGGATGGATTGTTTGGTGAGATTGAGGAGAGGTCAGGCAATGTCAGAGAAAAAGGGGATGAACTTTCAGTAGAAGTTACAGAATCTGAGGAAGGATCAAATGGCCTTTATGCTGGTGGGTGGGAACCATTCTTTGATGATTTTCAGCTTCACAGGGTCCATTTGTACTCCATTATTGCCTACGATCATCCCCAGATATTCCATTTCTGTGGCTAAGAAGGTACATTTGTTCAGTTTCAGGAACATCTCTTGTTTACAGAAACATTGGATTACTTAGTGGGTGCAATCATTATGTGTAGCTTGGTCAGATGAGTGGATCAGGAGGTCATCCATGTACACCACTAGCCATCCTTTAGTGAGGTAGTTTCCAAAGAGATCATCCATAAATGCCTGAAAAGTGGCCAGTGAGTTGCATATCCTGAAAAACATCACATTTGGTTTGAATAATCCCAGCGGGGTGATGAAGGCAGCTTTCCAGCGGTCTTTTGGCTTAATGAGGACATTATTGTATCTCCATTGAACATTGAATTTAGTGAAGATGGATGATTCATGTAATTTGTCGACAAGGTTAGAAATTAATGGGAGAGGATAGGTGTTCTTGATTGTGTGGATATTAAGGTACTGATAGTCTTGGCAGGGTCATAATTTCCCAATCTCCCTTTTCTTCATGAAGAAGAAAGAGGCTGCTTGTGGTGATTTAGAAGGAGAAATTCTCCCTGTCTTAAAGTGTTCAGTTATGAATTCCCTGCAAGCTTCTTGTTCAAGCAGGTTTAGTGGGTAGGCTTTTGCTCAGGTGGGTACAAAAGAGTCTTTCAGTTTGATGGCGTGGTCATAGGTTCTTGATGGGGGTAATTTTGTGGGTGTCTTTTCAGAGAAGATGTCTGCATAGTCTTTAAAAGTGGTGGGGAGGGTAATGTCTTTCTTTGTTGTTTCTTGGGCAATGACTGTGGAAATGGTTGTTCATTTGATGACAAACTCAGAAACAGTCCCATTTGCATTGAAGAATCAGGCTCTTTGTTCAGGTGCCCAGGTCTTGAAGGCATCATACAACTGATCTTCTATGTGTGCTGCTTTATCATGGAGGAGGTAGCAGAGGAGATATCATTGCTCAGAGGTTTTGAGTGACTCTCTATTGGGCCATTAGTAGTTCAATGGAGTGAGTGTTACTCATCTATCTTTCCAATTGATATCAGAGTTGTGGGCATGTAACAATGGGAGTTCTAAAATGATTTCATCTTTGCCACAGTTTAAGATGGAAAGATCTCTTTGTTCTGGTATACCCCTGTTACATCAACCATGACATCAACAACTAACACATTAGTGTTAACCAATTCTTGGGGGTTCTTCTGGTCCGGGACAGAGACTTGGCATGTATAGGCAACATGTGGAAACCGAACAGCCCCAGCTACACTGAGCTAGCTGTGGTCAAGGGTCCTAGGCTCCAGCTACCAACTTCTAAGGCACTGGTGCAGTCGTGCAAGTGGCAAGCAAGCAAGTCCTCTACAACCGTGTAGGGACTTAGAGATGATGGCAGAGTCTCATTTAAAAAGTAAGTCGGTGGCGCAGTCCCATCTAGTGCAAGGGGATGGCTTCCAGAAGCAGTGGGCTTCAAAGTGAGGTGGAAAATTGATAAACACATAGATTGTGTAGATCAAGGTTAAAGTTACATTGTGGAAGAAGCCCCGGTATAAATAGGAGTCGCATACATTAGGGCTGGTAATAGATATAAAGGAAAAGTGGTTATAAATGGAATATGAGGCTGTGCATAAAGAGAGCATGGCCAAGAAGGCGATATCTATTGTAATCAAATAGCTCAGAATGAAATGGAATGAATCAGAAGAAGGCAGAAAGATTCGGGAGAACTCAGGATAGCTGGGGAAAGCTCGGAATAGAGGGGCAGTGGACTTAGGCTTCAGAAGGCGATGCTCAGAACATCGCTGCCTATGAACTGGTCCCAGATCTCTGTGGAGATCCCCTCATTGTTGGTGATCATGTCCCATAAGGCTTGGGATGGTGGAGAGGGAGGAAGTGTGGAAAAAGGTGGGGGGTCCAGGATATCCATAACAATCCCCATAGTCCATGACAATTTTTGTTTTGTATTTGACATTTCTGGATCTGTTTGGGGTTCCATTGACATTCCAAGTTTGAAGAGTTTGCTTGATAGGTATAACTGGTAATTTTAGGCATACCACAGCTTCTTTCAAGATAAAACACCCTGTTGCTCTACTATCAATCAGCATGTCTGCCCCAATGGTTTTGCCTTCCTGTTTCCAGATTGAGATTGGAAGTTGAATAGAATTAGATCTTGATCCAGAAATAAATACAGGGGCTATCATAAAGGAGGAGAATGTTGTTGGTCCATCTCCTTCCTTTAAAAAGACATATGATTATCAAGAGTGGTTATATGGGGGATTTCTATGTTAAGAACTCATGCAGATTCATCCCATTCTTCAGCAGGGTTTTTATCTTTGTCAAGAAAGTGACCAGTTTCATCTAGGGAGTTGTCAAAAGCCAATCTCAGAGTGCAGAGTAGTTGGTCTTGCCCCTGATTCTTAGTGATATCCTTGAGGTAGGAATCTAGGGGGTCATCTTGGTGAGGGGTGGTGGTTGGTGGGATGGTAGAGATTACTCGAGCATGAGCCATTTGTGAGGGTTTCTGGTTATTTCGCCAGTTGTTTGTTTGATGACCTCTGGTGTATCTGGGGTTGTTTCTGGTGGAACACCCCTCTTTGTGGCATATGAAGCATCTGTTTTTGTATATATGACATGCTCTTTCTATTAGAGAGAGGGCGAGGTGGTCCACATCCATGGCATTTGGATCATGGTGTTGGCTACTCCCTCCATAAGAGGGTTGTGGTCCCTTTCATAATGAGGTGATTCATCTATAACTTCCCTTGATTTTGGAGGATTTAGAATAAAGTTCTTCCATAGTAGTGGAACTTTTTATGGCTTCTGAGAGAGTGAGTTGGACAGCAATTTGTGGATTGAGTCCTCTTAGAAACCATTCTGATAGGGCATGGTAGTCAGAGATTCCAGACTGGACAGAGAGGAGGGAGAAGGTGGAGACATATTTGTCAAATCTGCTTGGATTCTTTCTGTCTTGATTGAGGGATGCTAGAGCTACCCATGCTTGGACAGCTGTGTTATATGGAATGAAAGCTGCTTTGAAGGCTTGTTTTACTTTGGTCCAGGTGCTGTTGGTGTTCAGGATGCATTCATCATCCAACTTGGTAAGCCATGCTTTGACAAAGGCTTTCCCCTGTCTTTTTGACATTTTGTTTAGGAGGACAATAGTTTGTGCTTTGTTGTTATATCTGTCAGTGTGGAGGGAGAAATATGCCTCCATGGCCATGAGCCATCAGTTTGCATCACCAGTTTCTCTGCTAAATTCCTCCAGGAGAGTGGCCTTTAGTTCAACCATCTCTGTGTCTTTGTTGTCGCTTATGGGGTCTATTCTGATGGGGGAGTGGTGGGGTTGGCTATAGGATGGGGAGCTTGGAGATGGTGGTGTCACTGGTCTAGGTGGTGGGCCAGAGTGTCAAGTAGAGGTGGGATCTCCCAATGGGGTCTTGGATTGCAAGTGGCAACCACTTGAGGAGGTTGGGGGGTGGTTGGAAAGGGAAGTGAGATGGTGGTCATGTTGGGTTGTAAGATACCCCAGCAGGGGTTGGTTTTTGTGTTTCCATGATAGGGAGAGAGGAGATTTCAATAGCTTCTTCTTCATCTCAGGCCTCCTGAGCAGTGAGAAGGGCAGTGAGATTGATTCTCTTCATTGTGGCGATGGGGTACTACCACTGGGTAGTACTGTGGGGGTTTAGGCATAGTAGCACTAAACAAGGTTCACCTTGATCTTTTGTTATGTCAAACTGCAACATAACAATTAACACTTTTGTGTTACCAACTCCCAGGAGTACTTCTTATCTGGAGTCAAGACTCAGTATGTGTCTTTGTACAGAAATCGACTCATTGTTAAGACTCTGTCAATCAAGGGGTTTTGGCTCTAGCTACCCAGTGTAAAACACTGAGCAAGCATAGTAGATTCAAGATGGTGGCAGAGTTCTGTCAAGTGAGCTTCAAGAAGCTTACTAAGCTGAGAGATTGATTACACATATATTGGTGTAGATCAAGGTGCCATTACTACATGAAGAGATCAACTATAAATAGGGGATCAACTACAACATTGTGTAAGCAGGAATGATAAGAGGAATAAAAGATTACATATGAAAAAGAACGTAATTGAGAAGGATTGTCTCTTGTTGTAAGTGAGATTAAATAGTAAGCATGATCATAAATAAGTAATCATGCTGATCATTGTAAGGAGGAATTTCTAAATGAAATAGAGAAGATGATGTCAATGGAATGAGTCATGAGGGGTGATGCTTGGAACATCACCTCCAATGAATTTGTTCCAGATCTCTTGGAAGATCCCTTCATCATTAGTAATCATCTCCCAGAGGGTGGGAGAAGAGGAGGATGGTGGGAGATAGGAAAAAGAGACCAGATCCCAGATGTCTGTAACAATATAAATCCTTTGTTTCCCTTCTACTTTTCCCCATACTAGTCTATCTTGTACTTCTAGTATCAATCCATCTCCTCTTGGCTCCCCTCAGATTTCTCTGAATCTCCACCTTACTTTTGAGTAGACAATCTCATCCTTGAATCCTTGAACCTCTTTGATGTGGCCTCTTCTTGGCTACAATATCAGAACTCCCTGATTCTTGTCAGTAGGATGCCTATTGACTGAACCTTTGAATCCATAAGGTCTATGCTCATCCTTACCCAGGCCAAGCATAACATTTATCACAAAGAAATATTCTCTTAAAAGTTCTACTCTCTAAATGGTTTGAAAAGCTCTCCTTTTATAGTATTTTACAGGAGCTAGGCAAGCCAATCAAAAGCCTTGGCTGCTTACAAAGCAGCTTACTAATGCCAAGCATATGCTAACTGATGGATTCTAGAACATTCCAAGAGTT
Source organism: Exsudoporus frostii (assembly GCA_038089735.1). Lineage (NCBI taxonomy): Eukaryota > Fungi > Basidiomycota > Agaricomycetes > Boletales > Boletaceae > Exsudoporus > Exsudoporus frostii. Next base: position 34,345 of record JBBPLK010000194.1, read on the forward strand.
TCTATTGGGTTCCATATTGAGTCAGAATGAGTCATGCTGAGTCATGCTGAGTCAGACATTCTAGAAGGTTCCAGGAAGTTCCATTACTCTCCCAGGCACTTAGCTAGGTACTTAGTTATTAGATATTTACAATGATAACTAGCTGTGTACTGGTAAATAGTAACAGAGCTGTATTGGAATGAAATATTGATATCTCCTCTGTTTCTTGGTGAAATATTCTGAAGCTTGATGGGTAGGTGGATCATACTAAGAATCATTTGGCCCTCAGGTATCGAAGAAATCTGACCATTGCAAATGGCAGAAAATTGTCCATTCAGGTAGGGTGCTACTTTCTGACCATGTGTTATATCAACCATGATGTCAACAACTAACACTTTCATGTTAACCAATCCTCAGGGGTTCTTCCAGTCCAGGATGGAGACTTGGCATGTATAGGTGATGTGTGGAAACCAAGTAGCCTCGCTACACTGAGCTAGCTATGGTCAAGGATCCTAGGCTCCAGCTACCAACTGCTAAGGCACTGGCACAGTTGTGCGAGCAGCAAGTGAGCAAGTCTCAATAACCTTATTGAGAGAGAAGGGAGACAGTGGCATAGTCCCATCTAGTGCAAGCAATCAAGCTTCCAGAAGCAAGGGGCTTCAAAGCAAGAGAAGATTGATGAACACATAGATTGGTGTAGATCAAGGTTAAGGGTACATCATGGGAGAAGCTCTGATATAAATAGGTAGAGAGGACTTTAGGGCCAGTAATAGATATAAAGGAAAAATGGCTATAGATGGAATATGAGGCCATGTATAAAGAGAGCACAGCCGAGGAGGCAATGTCAATGATAATCAAATAGAGCAGAAGAAAATGGAAGAGTTTGGGAGAACTTGGAATGATACAGAAGAAAGCAGAACAGAGAGGGGTGGTGGACTCTGCCTTAGAAAGCAATGCTTGGAACATCACCACCTATGAACTGGTCCCAGATCTCAGTGGAGATTCCTTTGTTGTTAGTGATCATGTCCCACAGCATCTGGGATGGTGGAGAGGATGGGATAGAGGAAAAAGGTGGGGGATCCCAGACATCTGTAACATTACCCTCCTCATAGTCTTGAAGTTCCATCTCAAGAACTTCTATCCCCCTTGTTGACCTCATAGTGGGATAAGTCCCAGGTGACATCGTCAAACGGGTCAGGAGATACTGCACGGGGGCAGAAGATGTGGGAATGACCCCATACATTGCAGTGGGAGCAATGAAGTTCAGGACACTTGTAGTTAGGGTGCCTGGGGGCAGTTCATCCACAGTTTGGGCAGAGGTGGTCTGTGGATTGGCAGGTGTAGCAGTGGTTTGGAATAGTTGTACCTGAGTCACTGGATTCTGGAGGAATGGCAATGGTAGGGGGTACAATTCATGGGAAATGGGGATGACTATCCAAGCCTGTGGTTGGTGGGGTTGGAGCAGGGATAGGAACAGGCTCCACAGGAGCAGTGGGAGGGACAAGGTGCTATTTTGGAGTTGCTTCCAGTGCAGAGTAAATGTTGCTGGTGGCGGGGGAAGAGGCCAGTCCGGTGGTGAATATGACGGTGTTTCATCTCCATAAGGTCCAAGTGGGAATACAAGGGGATTTGGGGGAGGGGACTCCACTTGGTGGTACAACAGTGGGGGTGGAGGGGACAGTAGGGATGAGGGTGGTGTTGGAGTCCTCTCTTTGAGGAGAGACTCAAGGGCTTGGATCATCTCTGTCAGGGAGCATGCTTCCACTGACATTGATAGTAAGGGGGCCAGTAGAGGGGAATGTGATAGTGGCCCTATGGCTTTAGGGTAGGCCAGAGGATAAGGGGAGATCTGAGTAGAAAGCCAATTGTTTGCTTTCCGAGAGTGAAAGAATGACCGAAGAGAGGGTGACATCAATGATGGAGAATGGGAGGAGGGCAATGGTGAAGTTGAATCCTTTAACATATAAAAGATCAAGGGTGAGTTCTTGGGCTTTGAGAAGGCACTGCTTGAGTGTGAGGATAGTGGGAGATTTCCAAGCAGCAGTCTGGAAGGGGTTAGGGGGACTTGCCGAGCACCAGGTGGCCCTGGTGAAAAGGGTTTGAAGGATGGAGTATATTCAGAAAAGAACTGAGAGTTGGATGAGGGTATTGTTGATGGAGAAGTATGGTAGGGCATGGAGTTCCTGATACACTGTGGTGCTTTTGAGAACAGTGGCATATAGGAGGTGACAGGCGAATGGGGATAGACAGTCCAGCCGTGATGAAAGGGATATTGTCATTGGACTAATAATTCCAGTGATAGGGGCAGGAGATAATGCAACAGAAACACAAGTGTTCTGCTGTGTGGCAGGGAACATCTAGTTCTGGATATTGTTTCTGGAGGTGGGCTTGAGTGAGGGCTTGGAAGACATGGGAGATGGTGGTGAGGAGCAACTGGAGGCTGGGAGACATGGGGTTCTATAACTTTTAGCAGTTTTATACTCTTTGAGTATCACCTTGGCATTGCCCAGATTCAACTCCGATTCCCAGATCCATTCCACATCTGAATAGCCTTTCCAATGAATCAGATACTGCTTTCTTGTGGTGCCTCAATAATTGATGATTTTCTCGATTTCATATTCCTCCTTAGTTCCAATTAGTTCCAGAGGGGGTTGTGGGAAGTTGGGGCTGTGTTCCGAGGTCTCCCAGTAGGAGGATAGGAGGGAGGTGTGGAACATATTGTGGATCTTCCATTGTGGTGGGAGCTTCAGCCAGAAGGCAATGGAGGAGATGACTTGTGTGATTTCAAAGGGGCCAGTTTGTTTGGCCGAGAGTTTTCAGGAGGGGACTTGAAGTTTAAGGTTTCTGGTTTCAAGCCAGACCTTATCTCCAAGTTTCCATGGTTTGAAGCGGGAGAGGGTTCATTCTTTCATGTGTTGTTGGGCCAGTTTGTGAGCAGCCTCAGCTTCCTTCTATGCATCCTCAATGGAATTGAGTCGCTGCTCAAGAGCTGGAAGGAAGATCTTTCCGAGAGGGGGGTAGGAGCGGGGTTCATATCCCATAATTAGGGAGAATGGGGATTTGCCAGTGGCAGAGTGGATGGTGGTGTTGTGGGCAAATTTGGCCATGGGTAATAATTCCAGCCATCTGTGGGGTTGTCCTTCACAGAAAATGTGTAGATAGGTCTCCAGTTTCTAGTTATAGCATTCTGTTTCTCCATCAGTTTGTGGATGATAGGCCAAGGAGAGTGCTACATCATATTGAAGTAGTCTTGCCAGCTCTCTTGCAAAGGCAGAAGCAAATTGGAGTCCTTGATCAGACATGACTTTTTCATGGAGATCAAATCATTTGAAGACATGGTTGAAAAACAGCTTGGCGATTCCAGCGGTGTTGACTGTTTTGGCACAAGGGGTGAGTGTTACAGATATGGGCAACCCCCACCCTTTTTCTGACCTCCCGCCCTCTCCATCGTCCCAGATGCTGTGGGACATGATCATCAATGATGAAGGGATCTCCTCAGACATCTGGGACCAATTCGTTGGAGGAGCTGTCCCGAGTATCGCCTTCTAGAAGGCTCTACCCATCGCCTCCACTCCCACCCGAATCCACCTGAATCCTTCTCCGTTCCGTTCCGTTCCTTTCCGTTTCCTCCCGAACTATTTCATATCTCGAACAATGCCTTCCCAGCAGTGTTCTCTCTATGCATCGCTTACCTACCCTTATTTAGTCATATTCCTTTTATATCTATTACCGGCCCTAAAGCCATAGAGTACTATTTAT
>JBBPLK010000195.1:2811-13305 GCA_038089735.1 Exsudoporus frostii
GACGCGTTCGTAAAGCTGGCTACGATATTGGTGAAGTCTCGGGAAGATGGAGCCACGTCATGGAATTCAAGAGTAACACAGTTCGTACAACCCCCATACTGCCTTGACGCCCCATGACACAAATGACGTTGATCTTTCGCCTTGCCGTGTCGCTCGACCTTTTTGTATGAAAACAGAACGGAACGAAACGCGTCCTATTCGACGTCGTCAAAGATGGGCAGAACATCGCGCCGAAATACGTCGCACCGGAAGACGAGCAGGAACCGTACGAATCTAGACGGTACGTCGTCTCCGTTGCGAAATAGTCCCCCGTTTGACTTGTGAACGTGTTCTGCCAGACTATGGTACAACCTCACGCAGGCGATCGAGGCCAGAGACATGGAAGCGGCTACGCGAGCAAAAACCGCCGTCGAGGATGCCCAACGTGACCTCCGCCGTCGACGTGATGAAAGCGGAGAGATTTTCGTTCCTCGATACTTTGAACTCCGAGATGGACGGTGGCAGCCAAAGTTGAGGTGAGTCGTCTCCCCCCTCAGAAACTCGTCGTTTATTCACCACGGATTAGTATTCCACAAGACGCTTCGGATGCAGCAATACAAAGCGTAGAATCCTGGATATGGCCCAGTGCATAAACATTTGGTTTTTTTGTGCAGTTTTGATATATGCTACAATTCATATCCCATCTCACCATTGCGCTTTTTTTCGATCCCTTTACTGTTCCTGTTGACCCACACAATTCACACAACTAATGCATCCATTGGATCTGTACCTTGTAGCAACAATTGAGGGGTATATAAAGTGGCCATGATTTCCTACGAGTCGATGCAAACAAGGGGATTAAGATGTGGAAAGAGAACGGGTTAGATACGTGGTCGTTGTGTGAAGGGGTAAGATGCCAACAACAAAAGGTATAACATGTCGAGCAAAGAAAGTGCGTAAAGAAAAAAAAGAAATCCAAATCAAAGGAACACTATTAGATCAAGGATATATATTTATCCAAAGTTAGATCCCCAGGAAGACGGAATGAAGCATACGAGTATTATACACAAGTGTCTCTCACCGAGAACCCACCTACGACCACCATCCTTCGTCATCCACGGTCGGCGCGAGGGAGACAGTGCTGGGGGTAGGCGATGGAACGGACTGCGCCATATATGTGGACGCTACGGATTGCGGTCTATACGACGATGTCGGAGCCGCTCTTCTCACATAGGATGGAGTAGATCCCAAATTGGAATGCCATTGTTGTTTTGGTGCATGCATGGAATCCCACACGGAGGACTGCGGAGGAGTATCACTGCGCGTGGGCTGAGTCCCGTTGGCACGTCCAACAGGTGTACGAGATCGGTCACCACCAAAGACAGTGCTTGCACGTGAGTCGGGGCGCGGCGGCGAAGTGTTCTTTACAGGCGCAGGTCGGCCATACGACGGCAAGTTGGTCACGGTAGGAAGAGTCTGGACTCTCGATTTGCTAAGCTCTGCTTCCAGACGGGCCAACTGCGATTCGAGGGCGGAAATCTGATCACGGAGTTTATTTTCGCGATCCTGTATGTGCACATTGCGTCAGCAAGCCAATTTCTCAGATTCATACAAAGACGGGGGTTCAAAGTACCTTGACCAAACGGTCTTCAGCCTCCTTCTCTTCAAGTTGGAGCTTGACCAGCGAGTAGTCGGCATCTAGCTGTGCATGCGCTTGCTCCACGTCGTCCAGCTTGTTCCTTGTCGCCTCCAAGTCACTCTCACACTCTCTTGCGCGTCTCTCCCATTCACTTGCGCGTTGCTGCGCCTGAATCAGGTTTTGCTTCGCAGCACTCGCGGCACGCTCGTTATTTGCAGAACGAAGCTCCTGATCGCGTACCCGTTTCTGGAGAGCAGAATATTCAGACTCGAGTTGCCGTTGCTGATCACGTGCACGTCTGAGTTCTCTGAGCTCGTCTTCGTCGGTTTGTGACCTGAAGCTCGTAAAGGCCTCGACTTGTTCGACGACACGGCGGAGATCTTCCAAGTGACTTTGCTGGGTGACGAGAGACTCGTGTTCTTGTCGAAGAAGCCCGAGCGATTGCGCAATGAGTTCTTTCTCGTGTTCCGTCATCTTGACTTGGATTTGAAGATCACCCAGCTACGGATACCAGTCACTCATTGCATGAAAGAGAAAATGGAGCAAACGCATACCTGAGCGTTGAGCGCCTGTTGCTCAGCAGCAGCATCCTTGTTCGCCTTCTCTAGCTCAGCAATACGCTCTTGGTTCGACTGAGCAGCCACGTCCGACGTCTTCAATCTTGCCAAACTCTGCGAGAGCGCGGCCTCGAGATCCGAATTGCGAAGCTCCAATGCAGAAACCTCGGAAGCACGTGTGCTCGTCGCAGCTTGCAACTCCTCCACCTGCGCATGCAGCCTATCACGATCATTCTCGACATCCTTGAGTCGCTCACTCAGGTTATCCTTCTCAACACGGACTTGCCCGTGTGCCCCACGTGCCTTCGCCAGCTGTACTTGGAGTTCATTGTTGGCTGCTTTCAGCTTGCGAATCTCATCTGCATCGCACTTGGCAGCATCGCGTGAGACTGCGAACTCGGCGTGCGCGTTTTGCAGCACAGCCACAGCAGTGGTGAGTGATTCGGGGAGAGCATCGAGACGATCGGTGAGGACTTGATGGAATGACTTTTGCAACGCAAGGAGATCGTCTCTTTCGGCGAGCACCGAATTCTGCCCATTCGCGACGGCTTCAACAGTGGCCTGGAGCAGGTGAAGAGTAGAGAGGACTCCTTCCCTTGTTTCGGAAGTTATTGATGGCAATGACTCGGCTGAGGTTGACCGGGCTGCTTCGACAGCACATTTGAGATCCTCGAATTGAGAGGGAAGGTTAGATATGAGGGTAGCCAAGTCGGCATGCTTGGCAGCGAGATCGTCATTCTTGGCAGACAAACACGCCTGAGACGCTGCCAGGGTATCGAGCTTCGGTGCAACATCCTTGACAGACTGTAAACCCCCAAGTACGCCCTCGGCTACTCTACCCGAGACTGAATCCACGTTAAACGCCTTGTCACGGTTGGCAAGACGCGCGTCAAGGCGCTCGATGACGAGGTCAGCAACTTGCTCCTTGATCTCGTGCGCGTCAATCGGTGCGATGACTCGACGAACCTCAGAGGTGATCTGGGTAACGACCGAGTCCGTAGCCAGTGAGGACGGTGAGGGTAGCAAGGGGAGAAGGCTCTCCACAATAAGGCCTGCTGTCTCGCGCTTATCTGCAGCAAGATCGATGAGCTGCTCAATGTTCGGCTTGACTGCCTGACTAAGTCTAGCAGTGAGCACATCATAATCGACCGTCTCTGGGCGCAAAGCCTTCAGATGCGGACTGAGAGCAGTCAAAATCTCCTCGATGAACGTCTTCTTTTCATATTGATCCGCAAACGGTCGAGTGTCAATCTTGTTCGAAAGCTGGCCGAATGTGTTGAGAATAACTTGGAGATTGCGATGGTGAATTTGATCAATGATCGGAACGAGCTCCATGTTGTTTGATGGCGCAGCCGGAGGCTGAGCCTCCTCGATGCGAGAGACAGCCTCACGGAGTTCCGTTTGCAACAACAAAAGGTTTTCAGCATGACCTCGCTGTACAACATCGCGGATAAGCTCGAGGTCCAGCTCACCACGAGCATCCATCTGACTGTCGTCCAATCCCCTTGCTGCCGACTCTTGAAGTTGCGTCCGAAAGAGGGTAACAACTTCTGTGATCGCATCCTCAGTGGCAGGACTGATGGAGGGTGCAGCTGTAACGCGAGACTTGGCGATTTCTGAGCGAATTATCTGGAACTTCTCATCAATCACCGCCTCAATCTTGTCTTCGAGTGCTTGTGCTTCGAGACGCCTCGTGAGATTGATAGCGGGTATCGACACATTGGAGAGCGACGAAGCGTGTGCACTGTGCATGGCAGGCAACGACGAACGACGCTTGATCGCAGGAGTGAAGAGATCCGGTGAGTCAACGCTCTCGCGCTTGAGGCCAGGATCTGTGACGAAGCGCGACCGTGATCTGTTTGCAGACATGGAAATAGGGGGCACTGAGAAATCGTCGAGGGAGGGACGCTGTGAGTGATCGAAAATTTCACGTGAGCTGAGTCGTGAGCGAACTGTTCGTCGCGTTTTCTCGTCTCCGACAAGGGCTTTGAATACGCCAGCGGGGACAGTGTTGGTCGAGGGGGGATTCTTGAAGTCCAAAGGAATGGGTGCACGTTTTGACTTCGCGACCGCGACCACCGAAAGAAGTTCTTCATCGCTGTTTGGTTCCTCGCTGTCGTTATCGGGCAAGTCTTCCTCATCTGCATCAAGTTCCATTCCTTCCGAGTCTCTGATACGAGGCATTGAGTCGCTCGGGAAGCCAGAGAAAGTAAGGGGCTGCAATGGGCCGGCACTCGCATGCAAATCCTGCGATCCTAATATGCGCGGTGAACTGGATGCAGTATGGTGGATGCTGCGAGGCGTCCCGTCCACTGGTGGGAACCGGAATGACGCCATGTTTTCTTTCCCACTGTCGTCGGTTTCGTCGTCCGATATAGTCGTGTGCGAACCACGTCGTTGTCTCTTTTCTCTGCCTTGCTGGGCGCGTGCCGGCGAAGGTTTGATAGGCGGTTCAGGAAGGGGACGTGAAGCAGGTGAGACAGGGAATGCGATTTGCGGCACGCCGGGAGGAGGGCGGAAAGTGAATCCGGCTGGCTTGAATTCCTGCGCTGCTGCGTTAAGTGGTTTGCCGAACGACGGTAAACGAGTGTGACCCAATGTCAGCGCTGGTGGCGGAGGAACCCCTTCTAAAGATCCCCACGGAGTGGATCCATGGCTGGTACCAAACACGAATGGCTTCGCATGTGGATTCAATGCGGCAGGTGGTGGGGCAAGAGGCACAATAAGCTGCTCGACGAAAGCTTGGTCAGAGCCAGAGCGAGAGTGTGCTGCTGCTGGGTCATGCAAGATGAGGTGTGCCGAAGGATCCCTGGAGTGCGGCAAAGGTGGCAGAGGCCGACGTCCCGGAGTCGAGGTTGACGATGGGCCGAGAGTGAACTCCACAGGATCCACGCCGAGGAACGCCGCTCTCTGCTCCGCGTGCATCCCATCTTCACTTGGATTCGAAACCAAATCGTAGTCACGGCGAACCCGCACACCAAAGATGTTACTTGGGGGAGCAGGGAAATTGGGTAGGCGTCTCGGAGTCTCTATCTCTTGAGTCCTCTGCCGAAGTAAACGACGTTGCATCCGGGTATGACGGGCTCGCTCCTCATCCGAAGGATTGGACCATTCGCCGATGCTCTCCTAGGAAAAAATCAGTATGCACGAAAAAGTATGAGCCGAAAGTCGGGGAGCCTTACCTCATCATCCGAATCCAAGCGCACATCTTCGGATCCCGTCCACTCACCAACAGCCTCCTTATCCAAATCGTCAATAGTCGGATTGCCTACTGGACTCCTGATTGGCACCATATCCACTTGCTCCGGCATAGCCAGGTCATGAATGCCTCCAACAGAGTGCAACGAGAGCGTGTGCGATAACCTCGAAACATGCCTTGAATGAAGTTTACTTGGCGCCACAGGAGTCATTCCGTCAGACTCGGTAGATGGTTGGCTGGGGGCACGAACAAGGCCAAGAGCATCTTCGTAGTCTGGGGACTTTTGTCGCACGTCTGCATCAAGGAGTGGCTCCTCCTCTTGTGGCTCTTCCTCTTCTGGTATATCAAGGCCAAATCCACGGGCAAAGTCTGGGCGGCTGCTTCCCCGACTGATACTAGGAGGAGCAAGAGACGGTATCGACAAGGGCACACGACCCTGCGGTGCGTAAATCCCATCAATAGGAGACGGTATACGATTGTCAACATCCGGTTCGATACTGTCGGAGCCCAGAATGGCACCTGGACCGAAAGGATTGAAGCCCGAGGTAGGATTGTAAAACGGTGGATGGATTGGTGGCGGCGGAGGTACGAGTGAGAGAGTGTGGCCATGCCTATTTTGAACTCTGGGCGGTAATTGCGATCCAGGGGAAGGTATCAGGTCGAGTGGCTCATGAGGTGAACTCGTCAATGAATTTGCGGCCGAAGCATTCTGGGACTGCTGCAACTTGTTCAATTTGAAAAAGAGCAGTGAAGGATCTGCTGGTGATGATATCTACGAACGGTTAAGCACGCGATTCACCATGCTAATTCAACCAGGCACTGACCGAAGCAGCACGGGCATGTGGTGCATGGATAGAGACTGAACTGCCTGTACCTCGTTCAACACCCAGTTTCTCCAGCTTTTCTTCAATGACTCGCTGCTGGAGTGCATCCCAAGCGACCTGACAGGAAGACACGTCAACGAAACACGCACAACACCGAATACGTGTTGCGTACCTTTCCAGGTAGGAACACGTCAACGGTATCAGGAATGCTGAACCGCCAATTATCTGGAGGATACGGGTATCCAGTCGTGACCTCTGGAAATAGCACTGCAAGTTCCTCGCGAGTGGTCGTGGGCATGGGAGTGCGCGCCCAAGGAGGCCGACTAGATGGCTGGTCCTCCGTGCCGGGTAATGTTTCCACCGGCAAATTGACGATCACTTTTTTCCCTTTTTGAGTGGGTGGTGGTGGTGGAACTGGGGGGAGCGGACTGTGTTTTCGACCTGGACCCCCCAAAGGTGCCTTGGGCGGACCTCCGATACTGACGCTGGGCGCACGTCTGCTCCTAGGGATGAACGGCTGCCCGAAAGGTGGTGGGACCATTGGGAAACCTTGACCGAGGGGGGTTATAGGAATAGCAGTTGGGGGCGGAAAACCGGGAAAGTGTGCGACGCTTGAGTGACCTCTGTGATGCTGGTAAGTGGGACGACCCGGTGCATTTGGAAGGTGCGGGGGAAAAAAGGGCTGCATAGGTGTCTGAAGGGAGGGCGGAGCGATCTGGAAAGGCGGGGGGTGGAAACTCTGCTGAATGGACGGTGGGAGGCCTGGTGAGAACATGGGCTGTCTCCCATCAAAGGGCTGCTGCATGCCGAGCAGAGGGGCAATGTTAAGACGAGGGGGAGGGTGGTGCAGTTGTTGTGCAGCCATGAGACACGGATGGAGTGCTCGTACTTGAGAGCAGGATCGTCACTACGGTGAACTGGGATCAGTCTAGACAATACTCGTGGCAAGTATCGAACAACGCGAGAGAAAGGCGTCGCACGCGAGGGTCGACGTGGACGAGAGGGACTCGGACCTGTCCAGCAAAAAAAGTGGCCGGTGAGGAGACGAGAAGCGAATCGACGCAGAGAATTGAAAGGGCGGGTGATTGAGACACTCGCTTACAGTGCCCACGTGTTCCTCCGTTTCATCAAGTCATATCATAACTTAGACAGCGATAGCGGTATACAGCAATACACGAAAGAGACGAGGGAAACCCGTCTACTCTCCATACATGTCGTCGGCATCCCCGTCAGAGTCCGACTCAATCTCAATGTACTTCTTTGTCTTGCCCCGAGCTGCGCGTGTCGGTGCAGCCGGACGTGCCTCTGCCACATCGCTTGTCACCTCGTCCACTTCGCTTTCCACCTTCTTCTTTGGCGCAGGCTTCTTCGCAGCTGCAGGCTTGGTCCCCGAGGGCTTTCGCGTTGTAGCCTTCTTCGTCTCTTCTGAAGGTCCAGCCTTGCCGAAGAAATCAGTCACAGCCGCTTGTGCCGTCTTTGCCTTCTTTGCCGCCGGTCGGACGTATGCCTCGTCACTCTCATCCTCATCCACAGGCCTGCGATATTATGTCAGATACAATGTTTCAACCAAAGACAATAGACGCACGACTTTCGCTTTGGTACATCCTCGGCTTTGGCCTTCCCTTTGCTTTTTGCTTGCACAGGGGGGGAATCAATCATCTCGATGTCCGAGTCCGAGTCCACCTTTATAGGTTTCTTCTCTGCAGCTTTCTTTTTCACAGGTACATCCGAAAACCCAATCTCCGACTCTGATTTCACTTTGGCAGGCGCCTTCTTGGCTGGTGCCCGCTTGGGAGCAGGTGCAGGCTTCTCGTCGTCGCTCTCCTTCTTCGAGGGTCCCGAGGCAGCAGGCTTCGGCTTGGGCTCCGCCTTCTTCTTAGCCGCGGCCTTGGTAGGTTTGAAGTCATCTTCCGAGTCATCCCCACCAAAGGCGTTGCGCCCAGTCAGCGATTTTCGGTGTTTAAGCGTAGCCTGCTTCTTCTTGATCTTCTTCCCGTTGGCATCAAGCAATGTCTTGTTATCAAAGTCTTGGCATGATTTCTGTGGTACAACATTTACCATATCGGAAAACAATAATTCGATCCGCACTTACATCCCATTCCTTGAGGAAGCTGTCTAGATCGTCATTCCAGAGCGAAGTAGGAGTACGCTCAAGCAGCGCGAGGAGCTCTGCCTCCTTGTCCGCGGCTTGTTGTAAGAGTTTCTCGATCTAGTAGTCATCCACATCAGACGACCGTGAACTGCCCCGGTGATCAGACATACCTTCTCCCTCGTCAAACTCCAAATAGGCATGCCCAGCAGATAGTCATAATCCGTTGCACCAGGGGCGTCCTCTGCCGCTTCCTCGTCTTCGTCCGGGTTAACAACATCCTCAGTCTCGCCCGCTGCTTTAGCCTTGGTCACCTTGGGGAACGCGCGGAACTTGTGTTTCCGCAAGTCAGTCATGATATCCGCTTTCTTTCGGTTCGACACGACGAGTTCCTTCTCTATAATCATCTTGACGAAACGCGCCTGGTTGGAGAGTTTCTCGAACTGCAGCTGGAGCTCATTGGCCATGTGATCCTGTGTCCCACCATTTCCGTCAGCCCAGAGAAATATCTAAACCGTGCCGTACGCACCTTTCGCTTTTGATAGTATACCAGACGTTGGGGGTAAAATTCTTCGATAATCTCCTCGGGCGAGGAATATTTCTGAATCTTGCCTTCAAAGTTGAAACAGATCATGTTGCTCGTATTTATTTTGCTCGTCAACTTGAAGAACTCGATCAACCCTTGCTCCTCCGCCTTCTCGAGATCCTTTGCAGCCATTGTAATCACAAAGTGAATGTTGACATTGTCATGGTGCTCTTTGTAGTCCTGTTTATCGTACTCAATAAATTGTGGTTGAATGCTAGTTGATGGGTACAATACCTTGATAACACCGTCACCTTTCTCACCGATCATGGCTTCCAACTCGGCCTTGTATGACTGCGTCCACTTGTGGATGGGCAACTCGGTGATTTCAACGGTCGTGTCGTTGATCTTCCTCGCGACACCGGTGACGTCGTACTTGTGCTCGCTAATCTTCTTGATGGTGCCCTTGAAACCTCGCCACCAAGGGAGCATAGGAATCATCTCTTCACCAGCCATCAACCGCCGTAGATTCGCGACAATGTCCTCTGGGTTGTAGCATGGCATGCTGGTACTCCATCCTACCGGTCGGCGTTTAGAAACTATACTGTACCATAGAAAGTGACTCTTACCTGTTCCTATACCTTCCGCGCCATTGATGAGCACCATGGGAACGACGGGCATATAATACTCTGGCTCAATCCAGTCGTTATCTTCCTTCAGATACGACAATAGCGGCCCATCATCCGGATTGAACACCGTCCTCGTCAAGGGTGCCAACTCAGTAAAGATATACCTGGCCGAAGCATGATCTTTACCGCCCATATCACGCGTCCCATACTGGCCATTCGGCAGCAGGAGGTTTAAGTTGTTCGAACCGACGTAATCCTGGGCTAGGTTGACGATAGTCATGGTCAGCGAGGCTTCGCCATGGTGGTACGCTGCCACTTCAGAAATATAACCGACGAGCTGAGCAACTTTGATCTCTTTCTTGAGCTTGCGTTTGAAGCAACCCCAGATAACCTTTCGTTGACCTGGTTTGAGACCATCCGCTACTGAGGGAATAGATCGAACGTTGTCGGCCATCGAGAACAGGATCAACTCTCTGTTGATAAAGTCCGAGAACGGGATCTCGTCCATGTCATGATCAAGGTATGTCCCCGGCTGCAGGCGAGTCAGACAATACCGGCACTTTGGGATATTTAGCTTACCTTGAATTGGCGGAGCCACTCCTTCCGCTCGTCAGCTTTTTTCTTGCTGAATGCGAGGTCGATGAGTTCCTTGTCGCCGTCCTGAGTTGAGGCAAATGGAATCATGTGCTTCGCCATATTGCCGAAGTAGTAACGTGCATCGGCATCACTGCTCGTCCCAAGACCCTGTCATATTGTCCAGTGAACGGGATGGAAACGGGAACCGTTAACAACAAACCTTGTAGTACTTGGAGTCCCACTTGTGCACATCTGGCGTTCTCTCCAGCCATTGTTCGTATTCAGGTATGGTGAAGAAATCAATTCGCTGCTTTCCTTTTGTTACCCGCACGATAGGCGTTACGAACTCGACAAGGAAATTGGGAATTTTGAGCAGCGAAGGGTAGAAGTGATCCAAGAAATTGATAAGAAGACCCTTGATATGGGAACCATCGTGATCCTATGTTATGACTGCGGAGTCAGCCTAGAATATTGTGAGC
>JBBPLK010000196.1:0-38030 GCA_038089735.1 Exsudoporus frostii
CGGTGAGACAAAAAGCACGTAGTCCAATCTGGTCACTCATACTCCGTCAGTTCATACGCTGCGCAAGCGGACATGAGACTCAGGGGGTCGGCCATACATTAAAATCATTTACAAGTGAGGTCCATGCATTCAGATTCTGGGACAAGGAGAGTGGGCGACACGTAGTTCTGGTGGATACACCAGGCTTTGACGACACGTATAAACCCGATCTCGCCATTTTGAACATGATTTCTGATTGGCTCAACTCAAGGTAGCGTATGATATTTATTGGCCCACATTTCTCGCCTACATTCTCGTCCCCACAGTTACAAGAAGGGAAAGCTTCTCTCTGGGATTTTGTATCTGCATCGAATTACGGACAACCGTATGGCCGCTACGCCACTGAGGAACTTCCGAATCTTCCGAGAGCTGTGCGGCAGAGACGCCCTAGAGAAGGTATACCTCACTACGACAATGTGGGATGAGGTTGAGAACGGCGTCGGCGAAAAGAGGTCGGAGGAGCTCGAGACGGATTACTGGAAGGCGATGATTGCTCAGGGAACGCACACAGCTCGCTGCAGGAGTGACGATAACTCGCCTATGGAACTTATTCGACGTGTCCTCGACCAGGAAGGTGGTCGTAAGGTGCTGCTACAAAAAGAGATGATCGAGCTAGGGATGGAGCTCAAAGAAATAGCTGCCGGGCAACAACTGTATTCTGAACTGGAGGTCCTGGTCGAGAAACAAATAGAACTTCTACAGAGGATCAACAGGGAGACGAAGGCAACCGTGAAACCGAGCGTGTTGGTGGCTCTGCAGACAGAGTATGATCATTTCCATACGCAAATAGACCAAAAGCTGCGTCAAATGGAAGAGCTGAAGTTGCCTTTGTTAACGAGATTTCTCCATTCTTTGCGGCCGAGACAAGACCGACGGTGAGTCGAAATCAAATATCAATGCATCGTCTGATACTAATCACCTCCTTCGTCAGTTTGCAGATCAAGGGCTCTGAACGTTTATGAGTTCAGAGTGACGTGTCACCTGTTATTAAATATGATATTTCAATATGGCCGACGAGTCATGATCACTATATATGTTGCGCATAGGAAGGTAGCGTTGCTCAATTCCACTTCATGAGGGTCTACTTCGGGGGGTATTTATATCCAAGGGTATCCACAAGGGACTGATCATCGCTCACACATTCCTCGACTCCTGTCCTTACACCTGTCCGGAATCTTCTGTACCCTCGCACTGACCGAGAATATGATGACATATCGAGGAATTGTAGAGAGCGTGTTCGACGCATTTCCCGTCCAACCAGGCTCGAGCTCAATGTCAGTGAACCTCTTCAGGATCGATCGTGGCGCCATCGCCGAGGCTGGGTGGTGTATGTACCATGTAGAGTTGGGGGATCGACAGGGGATGTGACGGGTTCAGGTGAGAGTAGGGTGCTCAATACGAGGTTCGAGGATCAGAGATCCTACACTATCAATAATGACAATCTTGCAGTCGTTCGGAATCGCAACAGTGAGGATACGCCCGTCGCGCTCGTGCAATGCAGGCAGGTTTTATCGTTTACCTGCATTTCCGTCAACGGTAATGCAACCCTGCAATGGACGTTAATAATGAGCAATCTACGAGTACCTCTCCGAAATCTGACTCCACGAAGATAACAGCAACCTCTTTATCGATGAGAGCTTCTGGCCACGGCGAAGTCCCAGCAACGAACCCCAACCTAGAACCGAACGTCGGATTCGTGTCTAGCTCACAGCCTACCAACAGGGATTGACCAGCCTGACTCCACGTACGCTGCCATTTTCATCAAGTCTGACAATGCTTCGTTGGTGTCGGCCCCTGGGGGGAGCTTGTCATCCATGGGGTTCAAGAGACCTGTTCAATTCTCACCGCGTGTTTCGTTTCGTCTCGTCGAAATCAATGTGCGGTCGCAGGGTTGGGCTCTTTCGTATGGGCTTAGACATCGCTGAAGTGGTAGTTGATCGCTGACAATGTAGACGTTGAAGGCCAGCGTCACAATACTTGTAATATGTTTCTATAGCGGTGCTCAGGAACACCCCCAGAAGGAGTTGTTTCTTAGTGATCGCATCCGGTTGGAGGACTTTCTTCTCGAACTCAACACAGACTCGACACTCCTGAGAGAACTTCACGACCTTACAGGCAAGTTAATGGGAGGAATGACCGGCAACCAACGGACTTACATCATGCTCGCAGGTGCGTTTGTGAGTTCGTAAATCGTAATACGACTGGGATAACGGTTCGAGGAAGCAACGACGATTCCATCGAGTACTTGGGGCGTTTTGTAGAACGGTCGTCGAGAGATGGTGTGCATTCGTGTTCAAAGTTCAGTGGCCCCAAGATATCGATATCTGAGCGGTTTTATGCCTAAAGAGCCTCAAACTATCGATTTCAGATGATACCACGAACTCCACGGTACTATTTGGCTTGACCTATTCGTCCGCGCCGCCGTGGCTTTGACAACCTTCAAATTTTGACTCATGCCGTTTGCCGTTTCGTACGCATAGAGCAACATTTCTTATGTAATGCAGGTAATTGCGGATACGGTGTAAGTTGGCGTGTACTTCCATGAGGTTGGTGTATGCCAGCCAAGTCAAGTAAGTAAGTCCGTTCGGTGCATACTCTCTGGAAACATTCTCGGGTTTCTTGGTGGGCTAGTCGTTTGACCTGCAAGTGCCAAGGCGCCGTGCAGTCGACGCACGTTTTCGCAGCCGACATAAAGCTACGCAGTCTGCTATATAGCTTCAATGTGGAGGGAAATGATCATCCAGGTCGACTCATGGACGTCGGAAAGAGATTAGCCTCTAGCATTGCACTGGCACCCACCAGTGTTACTTCTTTCTTCGTACTTGATGACAAGCAAAACAACTCTTCATCTCTGGTAGTATTCTGTCACAAGTGCTTTCGAATCGATTCCCTTGACTTTCGCACTCTCCTATGGATGTCTGGAAACAGGTTTTCCCTGCTCAAGTGCCTAACCTTGCTTTTATGCATGCTCGTTAGGACGGAAATGCGTGAGCGATAACACGTTGTATTCTAGTACTCAAAGCTAACGCATGGTGTATCCCCCGGCCCTCCACCATGCGACCATACCTCAGGTCAAGAAGCAAGGTGGCTCACCAGCCTTACCTCATAGCATAACCCACCGTTGATATTATCACTACAGAAAAGCTTCCAGTCTTTCACCACTATCCAGCTATGGTACTCCGTATGTGACATCCGGAATACATGTTCCATAGATGCTTACTAGATCTCATGCTCCAATTCCTTCCCTGGATGGTACGCCGCTCCAGTTCTCGTGCCAATTTAACTCAATGATATCAATGAGGGCGTTTTTAATGGATTTACAGAACCGTATACTCCCGATGGTACACTGGCATCTAGGATAGTACCATAGCCACAGGTCATTTCGCATTCCAAAACAATACTGGTTTGAGTTTGGGTTACTCCAACAGGACTTTATCCTGCATATCTTGTTACCGACGTCAGTGTCACACATTTGTCTCCGTGGATATCAATGTTCCTACATTCCCTGCACATAGTATCCCGGCATTACCATCCATCTTCCTCTACTCAAGCCGCAGACTCCACTTGCTCTAGAGTGTTCACGTCGCCGACGTTGCCAACATGCTTGTGTAATCAGCATTGAAGGATTGTGGATCGACAAAGTCGATCTCTACCCTGTTGCCGGCCAGGGTAGCAGCATGATCAGCGTCCACGAATGTCACTAGGCCAGATTCAGCCACCCCTGCGGGATACAGATTATCGGCTTTAGAGCCCGCGTCAGCACTCATGTCCGTAAATGGCATTGACACACGTACGCCGACGGCAAGGCTCGATGCCTGTGGGCTGCAGTGCAAAAGCGATGCTAAAGGACTCAATCAGTCACCATGTCGTGACTGTTCGCCTCTGCGAAGATCGGCGGGGCTGCGATCAAGGGTTTTCGCGCAAGGATGTGTATGATCAACATGTTGGGAAAGCTGAGGCGCGGCGAGACGTGGGTGCTGCGATGGTGTAGTATGGCACTGAGTGCAGGATGATTGACACGCGCAAGGCGTTGCAGCGAGGCGGGCCGGAGTTTAACTCAATGCTGAAATTCCTTTTCTGGTTTTTGCCATAGAATTGCAATTGTTAATATGGGACATATAGTGACTATCCCCATTTTGCATCGTGATGACGTCGAAGTTAACTTATGAGATCCGGCTTTGTCACGGTTAGCAAGTTTTAATTTGAAGGGAAGAATATCGCGACGCACTCCGTCCAAGTTGGACTGTGTTAGATCTCACTAGTCTTTTACGCGGTGCATTCACGGGATCCAGTTGTGGTGGTTCAAGGAAATCGAAATACACTGCATCTGCGCTGTGACGAATATATTGACCCAGGTAAAATTCAGGAAGCTATATCGACCTCATCGAAATGGCACCTGTCCGAGAAGCGAGACTTCCTGGATCTGATCGAACCTTGGCGATGGTAGCGATTGACAGATTCTTGACACTGACAGCCTGCAAGTGAAACCCTTCAAATGAACTTGGAGTCGAACCGATCGATTGATCGAGCCACGATTGTGATCAATGATCGCGGGGTTGCAGTGTAACGACGATGTAATGCGGATCTTTAAAGGTTCCGCAAGTCAATCACTGGCGAGACGTATCTCAGAAGAGCAGCGGAAGACCCAATACCTGGTGCCTGAGAATCAACTCAACGGATGAAGGCCACACCAACATATTGGACTAAGTTAAATGACAATATTGAGTGCGATCGTGTTCCTCATTCCAACTCTTGTACACGGAGTCAATGTGGTCAATCCGAATCAAGGACACTCGCATGAGTCGCATCTCTTGGGGTCTGACCTTCGTCGTCGTTCCTCCCGTCCGTTTCTGAGGTAATCGGCAGTCTTTCAAGTTGTGTGGTCGGCCAACGTTGGCTCCCAGCTTGTTCTTCAAGTTGGTAGCTTTGGGTCGAACTCGGGGTAGGACCTAATGGCCCACCCAACAGACAGACTGGATAATTTTTTATGGATATACCATGACCATTTGGTCTGGCCAGCAAGGTGGTAGGTCGACCGGTCGACTTTGTACCTTCGAGCTTTCAAGCATCGGGATTGTAGCTAGAAGTTGTGCAATATACCCGCATCAAACCCATCTTGTGGAATCAGTTGTCGCGTAGCCGTCACTGTGGATTATAAATCATTTGAGGCTGTTCCACCACGATGTCACTCACCACGCCTTCGGGGTTATTACGCTTGATCTCAAGATAGTTTTCGTTGACGGTCCGCATCCCTGCTAGCACTGTGAGTTGATTTTCCGACACCATCCTCCGTCGTGGAGATACACCATCAGACCACAAGGTATGCAGTGGATGGATGTGGCTACATCCGTCTGTAAATCCTATCGCCGCTCTGGAACCTTTCCGCTCACCCGTTTCTCTGCTATTCCTTTGTCAGGTAGAAGTGACACTCGCATCAGCGCATGTTTCGACTTCTGAGCAGCACTTCCATCAGCATCGAGTACAGACGAAGGGACAATGGGACAAGCGTTGTGCGGAGTCTCTAGTGTTTGTCGTCACTCTCGTCACTAAACGCTGGTTTTCAACTCATCCCATCAACTATTTTTCGGTAAACAGTCGACGAAAAATGATAGAGCAACAGCACCTCCATCAGTCGTCGAATCAGAATGCCCTTCTTCGCCTCCAACAAATACAAAGCGATACCCTCAGACCAATGCATCGCGACCTTTCAGAACCGGGGAAGCAAACTCTCAGACAGTGGGAGGACCTTCTCAGGTAACCAGAAAACCATCTACGATGGTGAAGCTAGAGGATATTGGAACGAATGATATCGTGATAGCGTACGTGACAAAAATCTTGACAGTGCATTGTCTAATTTGACATCCACAAGTGTCATGGGCCCAACAGGCTCTGGAAAGAGTACGGTGAGACAAACAGCACGTAGTAAAATCTGGTCACTCATATTCCGTCAGTTCATACGCTGCGCAAGTGGACATGAGACTCGGGGGATCGGCCATACGTTGAGATCGTTTACAACTGATGTCCATGCGTTCAGATTCCAGGACAAGGAAAGTGGGCGACACGTAGTCCTGGTGGATACACCTGGCTTTGACGACACGTACAAATCCGATCTCGACATTTTGAACATGATCTCTGATTGGCTCAACTCAAGGTACTGTACGATGATTATTAGCCTACATTTCTCGCCTACATCCACATCCTCACAGTTACACCAATAATAAACTTCTCTCTGGGATTTTGTATCTCCATCGGATAACAGACAACCGCATGGCTGGCACACCACTGAAGAACCTCCGAATATTCAGAAAGCTATGCGGAAAAGACGCCCTAGAGAAGGTATACCTCACTACGACAATGTGGGATGAAGTTGAGCCGAACGATGGAGCAAGGAGGTTAAATGAGCTCCATACAGTTTACTGGAAGACGATGGTTGCTCAGGGAGCCCACATAGCTTGCTGTAGGAAGGACGATAACTCGGTTAAGGAACTTTTTCGACGTATCCTCGCCCAGGAGGGTCGTCGCAAGGTGCTGTTACAAGAAGAGATGGTCGAGCGGGGGAAGGAGCTCAGAGAAACAGCTGCTGGGCAAGAACTGTATTCCCAACTGGAGGAGCTGGCCGAGAGACAAATGGAGCTTCTACGGAGGATCGACAAAGAGAGGAAGGCGGCTGCGGAACCGCGCGTGTTGATGGATCTCCAGACAGAGTATGATGGTTTGTATGCGCAGATAGACGTCAAGTTGCGTCAAATGAAAGAGCTGAAGTAGCCTGGTTACTTTTTCCGTTCTTCACGGCTGAGGCAACAGACTGACGGTGAGCTGAGGTCAGATAGCGATGTGTCGTCTGATACTCATCACCCTCTTTCGTCAGTTGGCAGAACAAGAACTCCGAGCGTTTATGAGTGGTGTGTCTATGTCCTCATAGTTCCCTGTTAGTACACGTGGTATCTCAACATGGCCGACGAGAAATGATCGCTGTATATATTACATCTAGGAAGAATGCTACTCAATTTCACTTCATGATCTACCTCGGCGCGGTATGTATATATGAGGGAATCCACAAGGTACCGATCATCGTTCAAACGTTCATCATTCATACATCCTTCGAGTGCTGTTCTTGCACCTGTCTGGATTTTGCTGTCCATTTCTAGACCAGTCAACCAAATTCCCCAACACTCTCGTTGATGAAGAATGTGATGGCATATTGAGGGCTCGCAGAGAGCATGTTCGAAGCATTGCCCGTCTGACCAGGCTCGAGCTCGCTCAATATTAGTGCGCCTCTTCAGGATCGATGGCGACTGCATCGCCGAGGCTGGATGGCGTATGTAGAGTTGAGGAAACTGCGGAACATGTGAGAAATTCAAGTTCGACTAGGGTGCTCAACACAAGGTTCGAGGATAATGTGGGTATTGACAATCTTGCAGTCGCAACAGTAAGCATGAGTCCGTCACGCTTGCGCGAGGCATGGAGGTTCTATCTTTGACCTGCGTTTCTGTCAACAATAATGTAACCCTGGAGCGGACATTAATACAGGAAGAAATGAGCAGTCTACATACCAGCACCTCTCCGAAATCCGACTTCGTAACGAAGGGGATGGCAGCCTCTCAATCAATGAAAGTTTCTAGCCACGGCGATGTCCCAGCAATAAAAGCACAAACCCCAAACGTCGGACCTATGTCCCGCTCGCAGGGGTTGATCAGCCCGACTCCACGTACGCTCTCATGTTCACCAAATCTGACAACCGAAACATCGGGGCGATGTCTTTCGTCGGTGTCGGCCCCTAGGAGATCCTGATATCCATCGGGTTCAAGAGGCCTGCTCAACTCTCACCGCATGTATTGTTCCGATTTGTCTCGTGGAAATAAATGTGCGATCGCAGGGCTGGACTCTTTCGAATGGGTTGTAGACATCGGTGTGCAGCGTCAAAATCCTTGCATGTCTCTGTTTTCTCCGTGGCTGCGCTCAGGAACACCCCGTTGACTTCCTGACTTCCTTCTCGAGCTCAACATAGATTTGACACGCTCCGGAGAGCTTCGCCACCTCACAGGCGAGTCAACGAGAAGAATGACTGGCAACCAGCGACTCACATCATACTTGCAGATGGTTTGTAGATTCGTAATACAACTGGGATGACAGTTCAAAGAAGCAGCGACGATTCCATCGAACTGGGCTGTTTTGTAGAGTCGTTAAGAGACGGTGACGTTCGTGTTCAGTGGCCCAAAGAAATCTGAACTCTTTTGAGTGGTTTCTTGCCCAAAGAGCCTCAAGATGTCGATACCACGAACTTCTCCACGGTATTTGGCTTGACTTATTCATCCGCTTTGTCGTAACCTTGACGACCTTCAAATTTCGACTTTTGCGGTTTGCCGTTTCATACAATGCATGAGAGCCCACTGTAAGGAGTTATACTCGCCTGCACAGCGATTCCATTTCCCATGGACCCTTCACTCGTGAACCCCGCGGTTCTTGATGTTCGGCATCAACCCAAGTCGTCCGATTATGTTCATTGTTCGGTATTCATTGACTGTCTCATGTCGTCCATTTCTCTACATCATCCTCATAGGTCATGTCTGCACCGCCGCATGGGTATTGTGCATCTTATGTTATCGCCGCTCACTCGTCACGGAATTTATTCACGAGTCAAGGGTCCCGCTGAGATGGTTCATTCAGTTAGGTTAGAAAATACACCAGACTTGCATTGGGCATGGGAGGCGGGTACGTTTCCATTTCGGTTTAAATTATCTTTACAGCTTGTAGGTATTCTCGACGTTGATGTCATTTACCGTTGTACTACACCCGAGACCAACTCACAAGTTCCGTGTTGAGTTGTGCAAGGTTTTGGATTGCCCCAGGTAAGTGTATGCTCTAAATCCTGGTATTAACCTAGACCAACGTGACCTAGGTGCTAGTACATCTTATACGGGTGTTCCCCGTGTCAATCCCCGAGATTAATGAGCACTCGCGCGGATATAGCGTGGAGTAGCAATAAACATGTATCTTTCATGCGTAAGATGAAAGGGGACGTATTGTGCGTACCGTATCTCACTCATCCTATCCAGATGGGAAGATGACAGGTTGACCTTCCAGTCTTCGTCGTATTATTCGAAACGGTTACGAAGCAGACAAGTGAAAAGAAGTTCATCAACTCTGGTATTACCAGAGACTCAGTGCGCCCGCCTGGAAACGTATTTGTTATCAGGCGCGGTAGCAGAAGGGAGCAGAGCCGGGATTGATTGCCGCTCACACTGATTATATGAAGGTGTAGTATGAGTACGAAAATTTATTCTGCATCTTCCCACCCACCCACTCCCTCCGCCGTTGATTATTCCTCATCGGTTCCACGCTTCAAATAAGGATCCTTATATCTACCTTTGAGCACAGCATTTACTGGAGCCGAGTCCTTCAGCTTACGACACCTCAGTTCCGTTATCAGGATTTGGATTGTGTGGGATCGATCCATCGATATAGATGTAACCGATCACTTGTAGGCCTAACCTGATTCAGGGCGAGGAAACTCCGTTTCAGATGTGCGTGCTCTCCTTAGTTCCACAATGATTTGACCCTTTGGAGTGCCGATTTGGCTGGCTCTCGCCAAAACGTACAAGTTGGCACGTCTGCCAGCCAGCGGTATAGTTGGAAGGCTCATGCACTTCATATAACACACGAATACACCGTCCCTCCCATCATCTTCCACGCATCTACATAGTGCCAAACCCCAAAATCCAGCATCCTCCCAAGCCACGTTTTCTACACCTCTGACCAGTTGTTCCCTTGACGGTGTACACAACGTCCACTCGGGTGCAGAAGTAAGCCATTGCTCTGCACTTCCCCCTTTCTAAGGTCGCTCTTATAATTTTGTGGCAGAAAAACGTTTCTATGCACCACGCGAATCAAACGACAGCAGGGCATCTTCCTGCTCAGTACGGTTATCGCGTTTTTTTTTCTCTAGATTTCTGACGGAGTCATACAGAGTCGTTACAACAACAAGCAACCCCTTGTATCATTGCAAATGGCTCACAGGCGGTGTACCGTGTGACCAGTATTTCATCACTTTCGATGAATTGGTCGTGCACCTAGGGTGCGTGCACGACGTGCAAGGACCCGCGCAACGGAAGTTGGTCTGTCATTGGTGGACATACAGCGGTTCCTGCGATCACGAGTATCGCAGAGATGCATTCCGGCGCCACATCGGGACCCATCTTAACTTCTCGGTTCGCTGCAATAACTGTGACAAGCCTTTCTCTAGGGCTGACTCGCTTCGTTCACACATGAAGAAGAAGCACACAAATGAGTTACCCCCCACAGTCCCGGGCCATTGAGATGTTGTGGGGGTGCTGGTGACGACTCGCACTGACGAGTAGGTGACGAGTCTGGTTAAGTTACCGTTGGGCAATAGTAGTATGATCTGTCATTGTCCTTGAAGGGAGAGGACGGGCTATGTGAAATGTAATTGAGGATTACGATTACTCTTGTCATATGAATACTGAGAAGAAACGCAATGTAACATTGCCCGATCGACGGTTCTATCATTCTTGGTATATACATCGACAGTGCCTGCACAAATTATTTATCCCATTCCGAATATACGTGCATATGAACCCAACATTTGGAGTGCAGTCTTCGTTCCACATCAAATGAAGCGACAATGAGTTGATCGTAGCTGTAGCTATGTACAAAAAGTCCTGACTTTGGATTGTCCGGCAGAGCTGCGCCGCCGGAGTCTGCCGCCGGAGTCCACCACGAATCCGAGGGAGTCCGCCATGAGTCCGGCGGATTCCTGCACGATGAAAGTCGTCTAAACTAGTTAGAACTTCGCTTCGATGGATAACCTACTTCAATACTTCCTGTAGCAGCCTGCAGTTCTTCATATCCCTTCTCTACAGCAGTTGTTTCAGTTTATGAACATACCCTTTGCCATCAAGGACGAGATACTGTTAACTCTACCATCTAGTACACATCCTCGTGACAATCCTCCAACGAGTTTATCCCCGATGCTTACACAATTCCTGTCTGCGGCTGACATTTGTTCATGCTCAGGTTTCTGATGCATGGACACTCTTCAGGGATGCAGTGTGGAGAGAGGTGGTTCCAATGTGCTCGAATACATCAGATGCCTTCGTGCGACTTGTATAAATTGCGGTCAATCGACTCGCGAGTCCCGACTTCAGCGGACTGCTGCGGAGTCTGTCAGACTCCGACGGCCAGGCCCCGGCAGCAGACGGCGCCGGAAAATCCAATCCCCAGATGTCCTCCCATAAGCAGAGGAAACCTCGCTTATGCAATGCAGGTGCAATATTGGCGGCCTCGCGAGTCGCCAAGTTGGTGAGTCAGCGAAGGCAAGTATGTCCGTTCGATGCATACTCTCTGGAAAACATTCTCAGGTTTCCTTACAGTCGACAGGTATGAATTTCATTGCTGGTGGGACAGTTATTTGACCTGAATATGGGGTGTGGACGCACGTTTTCGCACCTGACACAAAGCTACGGGGTCTGCTACATATATATCTTCGAGGTGGAGTGAAAGTTTTGCCCAGATCGACTCATGGGTGTCTGGAATGGATTTTCCACAGCATTACACTCGCACCCACGGGTGTTACTTCTTCCTTTGTACGGGCTAATGACAAACAGAACGATTCTTCATCTCCATCGTATTCGGTCACAATCCCTTTCGAATCGAATGTCTTGAATTTTGCACTCGTATGGATCTTTCCCTTGCTCAAGTGCCCAACCTTGCCTTTATCCTCCTCAGGACGACTCGGAATATGCGTGAGTAATAACACGTTGTATGTATTCTAGTCGATATCATGCTCCAATTCTTTCCCTAGATGGTATATTAATCCAGTTCTCGTACTAATTTAACCCAGTGACATCAATCAAATCGTTTTTAATGGATTTACGGGACCATACACTCCTGATGGTACACTGGCATCCAGGATAATACCAGAGCCACAGGTCATTCCACATTCGCAAACAACATTGGGTTTGAGCTTGGGTTGCCCCACTCCGACGGGACTTTATTGTGCATATCTTGGTACCGACGTAAGTATCACTCATTTGTCTCTGTGGATATTACTGTATATTCGCATTTCAGCTCCTCCGACCTATATTCCCTGCGCATAGTATGCCAGCATCCTCATCTTCCTCTACCCAAGTCGCTGATGAGGGACAACATCCACTTGTACTTTACCGCACTCTAGAGAGTTCACGTCGACGACGTTTCCAACGTGCATGTGTAATCAACATTGAGGATTATAGATCGACAAAGACGATCTCTACCCTGTTACCGATCAGGGTAGCAGCATGATCAGCGTCCATGAATGTCACTGGGCCAAATCCAGCCACCCCTGCGAGATGTAGATCATTGGCCCTAGGGCCCGCATTGGCAGTGGTGTCCGTAAATGGCATCGACGTCCGCTCGCCGACAGCAAGGCTCGGTGTCTGTGGGTTACACTGCAAAGTGATGCTTAAAGACTTGATCAGTCGCCACGTTGCGACTGTTCACCTCCGGGAAGGTTTTGATTGTCGGAGCTGCAACCAGGGATTTTCGCGCAAAAGTGTATATGATCGACATGTTGGGCAAGCTGAGACGTGTCGAAACGTGGGTGCTGCGATGGTGTACGGCACTGAGTGCGGGATGATTGACACGCGCAGGAGGGGGCCCGGCTCGCTATGCTACCCGATAGTGTTTGACTCAATGTTGCAATTCCTCTTCTGGTTTTCGCCATTATCTTTGTCTCGTGTATAGAATTGCAATTGGTTTTGTTAACTCACGATGGAACATGTAGCGAATATTCCCGTTCTGCACCGTGATGAAGTCGAAGTGAATTCATGAGATCCGGTTTTGTTATGGTTAGCAAGTTCCGCAGTTTGATTTGAAGAGGAATATCACAACGCACTCCGTCCGAGTTAGACTGTATCAGATCTCACTACTAGTATTTTACGCAGTGATTTCATGGGATCCAGTTGTGGTGGTTATTTCAAAGAAACTGAATCGCATCGCATCCGCGCTATGACGAATACATTGATCAAGGTACAATTTGGGAAGCTATTATCGACGTCACCGAGATTGCACCTGTCCAAGAAGTGAAAGTCCTGGATCTGATCGAACCTTGATGGTTGTAGCGTTTGACAGATCCTTGACACTGACAGCTTGGAACCGAACCGATCGATCAATGATGATCGTGGGGTGGCAGTGTAACTACGATGTAATGGGGATCTTCAAAGGTTCCGCAAGTCAATCAGCGAAAGCGAGAAGTGGAGGATGCAATACCTGGTGCCTGAGAATCAACTAAACGGATATCATTGACCGTCAACGCAGCGATGAGTCCTATAGGAGATCAATGCAGAAGGAGCTGGAGGTCACTGGAACTCGATGTCGAAGCCACTGTGGTCAAGATACCTGCGTGATGAGCCCTGCATGAGACCAAGGTGGATAGAACTCGAAACCTCAGACCACCAGAGCCTCGACGTGGAAGCTACTGGGAGAAGAAACCCAGGACGACCGGAAGCCGACCTCCCGCATTCCGGAAACGAGTCCCGCACCGCAGCACACAGCAAGTGGCGTAAAACTGGCATTCTCATTGGTTAAGATAAGCAGATTCACACGCTGCGCAGAGGCTGGACCCTTTCCTCACAGTCGTCGTGTAATCCGGGATAACGAGACCACAGCATGTCAAGAGTCCTCGGCCAATTACAACACGCACGTTCGGCGTCCTGAGCGGCCCGGGTGGCAGATGACGTCCATCGCCTGCCAAGAGGGCTGTTGCTTGAGAAATTTTCAGGACGAAAGTGGTGGGTGTGGCAGGTTGATGCCAGGCGGAGCCCGAATGGCGATGAAACGAACAACTGAAGGTAGGATATCTTGGAAGAATACCCATTTTCCAAGGGGGGTCGTCGAGGGGTCGGACACTGGGAAAGCGAATGAGAACGCTGCTCGGTCATTTAATAAACCCTGGCAGTGTTGGGTGGGTGAAGGTCGGATGGCCTGGTTGTGAAAAAGAATGCCGGAGTCACTGGCATGATCCCCATATTATCTTCCTGAATCGGAAAGGAAGACGATTGCAAACGACCAGTTACTGACA
The DNA here is from genome assembly GCA_038089735.1 of Exsudoporus frostii. Lineage (NCBI taxonomy): Eukaryota > Fungi > Basidiomycota > Agaricomycetes > Boletales > Boletaceae > Exsudoporus > Exsudoporus frostii. Next base: position 14,117 of record JBBPLK010000196.1, read on the forward strand.
ACGAAGACAAAACGAAGACATCTCAGTTGGCCAACCGGAGATATGTGTTCATTTGATCCGAAACCTGCCAGTATACATAAAGCCTCAACATAGCTGAGCGCCCACACCTCTCTGATACCCCCCTTATTCCAATGCGTTCTACCCCGGGTAGTTGTGCTCTCACGAAATAGCATGATATGGGGGATACGTACGACTACAGAAGTGAATTTAGAGGGTAGCTCAGAGGTAAGTGCATCGACTCTGTCCCAATCAGAGACGGCTCAAACAGGACTATGGCCCAATGTCGTCGGGATCCCAGTTGCGTTCTTTAATCATGTGGATATGCGTCAAATCTGGTATCTGAGTTCTGGTTGCCTCTTGTCTGCTCACGAAAGCTCGAAATATAGACGATGGACAGGCCTAAGTTTGCCATATGTATATATCATGCAAAGTATCCTACAGGTTAGTTCCTTGTCCGGTGTCTCGCGGTAGCGATTAGAGGTACACTCCAAACACGGAATTGCGAGCAACTTTGCAATTCAAAGCATTTCAACTGTACATCTACGTTGCATGTGCTGATAGAATCTGTCTGGCCACCCCTGTGATCAAACTCATTCATATTTTTCACATACCTTGCAACCACACTGACAAACCAAGTCGTCCATGAGAAGTGAACGTGACAGTTCCGTCCATTCAATGATAGGAATACTTGCCAACGAATTTATGCTTGATGCGATATCAACGAGAAGAAAGATGCTGATGTGGCTCGGCCTTGTTTTGTAATGCAGCACGTTGTGTGGGTGGGATCAATGAAAAGATTTGGACTGCCTTTTTCGTCAGCCACGTGTACAAGCAGTGGGGATACCATCAATGTGGGGCAACGGACCTAAACGGCGTTATCACCGCTCAAAGAAGGTACTGATCTTTCCCACACGCTTTGCAATTCTCGGTATATAAACTTTGGATACCGGCCCAAACTTGACGGAGTTTGAATTATTGACATTATTGTATCTTTGGGAGCGACTCTATCCTGAGGCGCGCCTTGGCCAGATCTTTAGACAAAGCCATGGGTCAGGAAGGCGGCAGCGGCAATATAAACGCATATGTTCTCGCCTTTACAACAGTCGCAGACCGGTTGCCCTACCACACACAGACTGACTACGACCGCGCTCGATCTCTACCCTTCCTCAACCCCGGCTCTCCTTCGCCTTATTCCCTCCAACTAGCGACATGGATCTCGGTGAGGAGATGTCGGACACCAGATGTGAGCTTCGTGCTATATAATGTTACATGTCGTGACCACCATGAAAGCGCTACAAAACTACTACCATCACTTGAACTGCCTAACGCCAACCCCACGAACGTGAGCAGTCCTGTCATCCATGCCACACCCGCGTCTTCATAGTGCTCCCCGATCAGGGACAACCTTCAACTATATGCTAGACAGTATCCGTCATTCTCTGGTACCCAATATCCCTGGCACACAAGCCAAGCGTAGTGAGACATTTGATTCAATGATTTCCCCAATTTAATGGTGTTCCCCAGTCATGACCTTGCCGTACTTGCATCCGCTCAGGTAACCCAGTAGGTATCTATGAGATGGAACACAATCTTCATGTCTGACTGTGATTTGTAGCACACCGTTGCCCCACAACCTCGAATTATTACACCCGTCTGGAATTCAGCCGGTTGTAGAAGTATCGTCCACCCTGTCCTCGTCCACAGCAATAAATGAGCAGCATGGTGACCATACCATCTTGGCTTCTTATTCTACCTACGACCTATGTCAGAATGTTGCCCGCTGGGATAATGGCGCGATATTTGATTCCCCCAGGACTATATGGCCAACTTCGGACCGACAGCCTCTAAATCCCCTTGTTAACCAGGAGATTAATACTCTTTGGCACAACTTTCTCAATCAACCAAGTGCCCACCCATCCTCTTCGTGTTCTTCACACGTGACGCATTCTCACCACTCAGGCTTATCAAACGACGAGAATGCCAGAGCACCGTTCATTCCACATCCCCTTCCTCCGCATCAATCGTTCAGTCCATATTTACCTTACTGCAGCCCTCACCCGACGTCGTCTGGGTTCCCCGAAACAGATCCCCATTCTCACCTCTCTTTCTCTCGGGTACCACGCCGGGATTCTACTATATCATCTTACCGCAGACGTGCCGCCCGTGCGATCGAGTACAACTGGTTATGGATCGATGAAGAAGACCTCCTCAGAGGTCTGACAGAACCTGATGGGAAGCTTAACATCCACCGATGTCAGTTGGAGGTAGATCACTCGCCCTGTCACCTGTGGATCAGCGGTGACAAGTCGTCCATCAACGCGCACATTCAAAAGTGGCATGGAGGGAAACCTGGAGGGGAGAAGCTCCAAGTCAAATGTCGTTGGCCTGCTTGCGGCAAGACGATGCTGAAAGAGTCGATTGCAAGACATATCGTGACCATTCACCTTGGGCAGACGTGGGAGTGCCAGGGCTGTGGGAAAGAGATCTCTCGGAACGACTCCTACGGGCAGCATGCCGCGAGATCGAAGCTCGAAGCGTGCCGAAATCCAGGCCCTCTGATTACACACTCTCCTGATGTGTTGGAGATCGACGCTCGCGTTGCTCTGGATAGTGGAGGAAGACTACGGTACGCTGGTGCATGATTACGGCTAATTTCCGTAGATCTCTCAAATGCTGTTATTTCTTCTTACTTGTGGTGTATTCTGTACTCAGACTACCCTCGGATCCCCTGCTAAGTACGAACTTGTCAACATGTGCATATCAATGTACCACTCCATCAATTATTACATCCAATTTTATTATTTAATTGACTTGTACGGCCCGCGAGGTGGTTTAGAGTGAAACCGGATTCAGACACTGCTTCTCACAGCTAAATTTAGAATCATCGCCAATAGTGCCTAGAGGCTGGTAAGCTGACGGGAGTTTTCAGGGAAAGTTCATGTTTCTCCCTTGTTACGGCCAGTAGGTTAAGTCGGCGGGTGCGTTCTGACTTCTCCACAGACGTACCATGTGACAATTCACGGTGGCATCCAACGCCGCAGCACAGGCGAATTACATCCACCTATCCGATTCCGAACAATTCAGACCTCCGAACTCCGAACATTCTATATTATGAACTGTCACGGGAATTGGTTGGTTGTTTCAGGCTCCAAGCGGTGCTATCTCGATGTTAATGCTTTGGGTTCATTTGTAGATTCCATTCAGAATATCGTCGCATATGGATAACGTGATAAGCAGTACAGGTATGGTGGCCAGTTACCACTTTCCTAGGATCGAGGCTGTCCGGGAAAGACAGCTGTGTCCACTGGAAAGTGGGACAATATAAGCTGATTCCTCGTCGAGGTCGCCGAAGTTGGTTTTTCCCATCACAGAACATGAAGCGAAAAAGCGCCTATCACTCTGGTGGGTTATTTCGTTCCCAGGCAACGTCTGGTTGGCTTTTGACTAATACTCTCATGTGTTCAGCTACTTCTTCCCGTCCGATCCTCCCTCGTGTTTCATTTCACGGAGAAACCAAGTCGGTTTGGGCCAGAACAAACAATGCCAACGATTAGTTGGTTGGAAGCTCTCCAAAAGACAATGCCGAGTGTCTCGATCCGGGCTGCCGTTGGGATGCCTGCCATCCGTTCATGCGGCACCTGGCTGGCCCTACCAAAATCAGGGTTTTCGATCGTATATTGGCAACCTTCCAGTTGGCAGTGGGCTCTGGCAGGCAACCATAAATTGGCACGTCGCCGCTGCACATACTAGATAAAGCAAGGACGTCTTCCCCCCGTTTCTGCGATTTCTCTCTCCAGCGGAACCTCAAATCCGTCCGAAACCTCGAACATCATGTCATCTTTCCTTGACACTGCTGACAGTGACTCCAGACTAGATGGGTGCGAACGCTTCTTGCTGACCCAAGCTCACTATAATGTTGACTCTCTTCAGTTTCCCTGGTTCATCAAATGAGTATTGGGAGGCTTTTCCTGACCTGCAATCGACTTTCGCGGACTCTCCCGACCAGTCCTGCCAGTGAGTTTGAGAGAGACATTTACTTGCCTTGATTGATGGCGTGAATTAGACCTCTCCCGGATCAGGGCTACCCATTGACTCAGCCCTCCTCGCTCATTCCAAATTTCGCAGTCGTCAATGCGCACTGGCACACACCCGATGCTCGTGATTGGCCATCCCAACCTGATCATCAGTCGGTTCAGTACAGACAGTGCTATACACCCACTTTCAACCCCCAAGACTCTGGGCTAATGTCACCCACTATACCAACCACTCACTCATCATCTGCGACTCTGGACGCTGGCAGTTTATCCATGTTCCAAGGATACTCTTCTCCAGTAAGCAGATATCTCTAGTCCCGTGTTTGCGTCGCTTACTTATGTGGTGTATAGGTGGTGAATGGGCCATCACCTGTTTATGACGCATTACACTCCCCCCCAAATCACTTCCCACCACCGGGTGGCACTGTGCCGTCCCACTACAACAGCTCTCTGATGTTTGCCGATCCAACTGAGTTATTTAACTCCGACATAGGAACACCCTCTGAGCGAATGCTACCCGCGTTCGCTGGCTTGACATTGAATTCTTCCTATGTCCCTTCTGGTTTGAGGCTGCAGCCTATGGCTCCTCGCCCTCCCACGGAAAGAGTACAGCGTCGTAATTCTCGGAGGGACAGCTCCGTCACCAGTTCTCCTTATCCTCCAATGCGGACGTCTTCGTTGCCGGTCCAAGCGACCACACTCGAAGAGACGGCACTACACATTTGCCAGTGGGTAAAAGACGATGGCACTCTATGTCGAGGTCACATCACGCGGGAAACTACTTCTCAACACCTCGTTACGCACGGGATCGTGAACAAGCGACACGACAATCGTATGCGGTGCAGATGGTTTAAATGTCGAATTAAAGGAGACAAAGAGATGATGAAGCGCGAAAGCATCGTACGTCATGTTCGAGAGAAACATTTGGGTTACAGGCGTACCCTCTAATAGATTCCGGTTCGATTTGTCGCTCGTTTGCGACAGAACTTGACACTCAGTGTTCTCTTCGATCTTATACATTCAGATGACCTGGTGTCAAAGGCTGCATGAAATTCCCTGGAGTTCTGGTTCATTCGTTTCTGGTTCACAACCCTTTCGTGTAAAGAGCAAGGCTAAATCATCTCCACACTTCTGGTCTGAACTTGTTACTTCTTCTCATAATGGGCGCTTACTTGGTTTCATTGCTTTATTCGTGTATTTCGTTCAACTACGATACTTTTGTCTACTCCGTCGTGCTTAGTTGTTACATGACATTCGCTTGTGTGTTTTCCTCGAGGTATTAATGCTGGTCATTGACATCCCCGAAATTGATTTCACTCTGCCGCCCTGCTGATGACATTCCGGTGAGAAATACTGGGTTTGTTTGCGTTTCAGCATTGTACCGTTATTCCGGGAGTCCCGATCCCTCAGTACCATCCTCCCGATTCCTCCGCCGCGGGTCCGCCGATGATTATGGTTGCGCAGAAGTGACCTTACGATAAGTACTTGTAATAATTGTAATTACATAAAGAGCGAAAAGAACGCTATAGGTTGCTCCTACTATACTAGATGGTTCCTCGGCGGCGCCATTGACGTGAGACCATCGATCGCAAGTGTCTACTACCACATGGAGAGAGAGAGAGAGAAACTCTAATCTTGTATACCGCAACAAATTACTCAGAGTGGCGCCTTTACTAGGGCCCGTGAAGTAATTAATATTTAACCTATCTACCACCAAAGGGTAGGTAGGAATTAAACCAAATCGTAAAAGTCGATATCTCGTGCAGTATCTGGTGACGACAACGACAACGACTTACTACCATATCGAGTTGTTGCCTAGGTGTGGTAGTTGCCTAATGCGATAGTACTCAATAGCATGTATCGCCGCTCCAACACCACCGCGTTTAACAGTTTCTCATGAGCTGCCAGCATCTTTGTCACTCCCTTTTCATATACGCTACGCGTTCCAACGCTCCAAGCCAACCATCAGATGGCATCAACGTGTTAAACTAGTTCCGCCGAATGTTCAAATCGAAGTGCCAGTGGCGGGTGTACTCTCCCACATGCATCTCTCGTCTCCGACTTGTACACGCTCCTCGTCCATCTGTTCTTTCAATTTTCGAGATCGATCCCGATACAAGGTGTACCCTTCCATCTGATCTTATCGGGACCTCGAATTACTATGTGACAAACGCGAACCAATGTAATGGAAAACCAGTTGATACGGACCGGTTGTTACTATTACTAGTAGTAAGTTTCTCAAGGCACTGCACTGCACCAAGGCTGCTCTGTTCCCCACTCGTGCCCATCAAACCTCCACTGAACATCTGGCTCGATAGGCTACCGAAAACGGTTCTCGACAGGGTCTTTACGAACCGACAGACACTTAGTGGCTAGCCGAGTGCGCAGGGTGGCCGTGTACTGACAGCTATGCGATGCCTTTGGCGTGGAGGTGGCAGTATGCTGTGCTTGCTGTGATAATGGCTCGATGTTTTTATACCAGGGACCATGGTTGGATTTGGCATGGTTGCTTTTCGCCGCAGATGAGGGTGGATGGGGTATCTGTGTTGAAGCGCCTCGAAAGAAAGGTAAGTTCTCTGAATTATAGCCTACGTGTTCGATGTTGATGTTTTCAGGTGGGGTTTTCAACAAATATAACTCAATTTCGATCAGCTATCTAGTTGATGTTGTCTCCGTTGGAATGTATCTTATTTTCTCCCACGAACCATTGAGCGTTGGAGCGGTTTAACTATCACACGGTTGGTAGCCAATCATGATGGTGTTTTGGCGAGACATGGCGAGCGGATGGTGGTTTCTCCAGGCTTTGGCATGCTCTGGCAGGCTGCCATTGCTGACGGTCGGGCCCCGGGGTGGGCATTTAATTGCAAGCTTTACATGACTCGAACACCCTCCCCCCTCATTTCTATTGTCCCTAAGATGATTCCTCCCGGCTCATCCGTGCCCCTGAACAAGCAGTTTGAACACAGTCCTTTGGGATTTCAGTTGCATGCACAAGGAAGGTGTGTCTGTCGCATCGGTATACCCAATAAAGTAATTCATAGTGTCAGTGAATGGGGTCCTTCGGGGACCAGTGTCGCCTCGACATCCATCCTACTTAGTTCTCCCGCGCAAAAACAAGAAGGATTGCAGTTTTCGGGCGCACCTAGCCAGCACTCCTCTCCTTCAATACCGAATAGCCGGTATTCGGGTTCCCACTTTCCTGATACGAATTTTTGTTCGACACCTGTCAATCAAGTAAATCTTGACCCCATCTGCGCGGAAGAAGATCTTTTCGCTTTCTTCGATTTCGATTCGTCGTTCGTCTCGAATATCTCTAATTCGGCATTTACATCCCTAAATCTGACACAAGATGGTACGCAATTGCTCTCGGACCCCGAGTTGGGCCTAGGTCTAGTGTTCGCAGAAGATCCTGAAGTATTTGCATTTTCGTTTCTGTACTGGGCTCAACGTTGATGATCTTCAAAGGCTGTGGACAACATTATACAAGCAACTTATGATGTTCCTGGGTATTCCACATTTTCGACGTTTGTTCCTCCGCCAACATCGCTTGCGACGGATTTTGACCCCAATATATCGTCCTTGAGTCAAGACGTGGCAGTGAGTTTCCAGGTGAGGGAGATTAGTTATGTTTGGGTCACGTTCATCACTGACCTTTGGCTGGTAGACTACGTATCCTTGTGCATCCCATTCCTTGCCTCCGGATTGGGGTTCTGATCGACCAGTAGGCCCCCTTGTAGCTGGGAATCCTCCCATCCCCAACCTCGCGGATCCCGCACCCAGAAGTCACAGATCATCATACCCTGCAGAGAGCTCTCAGAAGGTTGATTACAATGTGAGTTAACTGTGTTCACACTGCCCATAACTTGTCGAACCATGTTTTACGGGCTGTGCAGAGTTCGTCCGAATCCCACACTGTTACCTCCCCTGCCGAGCAACAATCGATTCCATTCGAGGGACCCGTCTATCTCTGCGAGTGGCAAGATGAATACGGGACAGTTTGTTTGGATGTGTTCACCCTTGCACACCTTCCAGTACACCTGTCCACCCACGGGATCAGAAATATGTCTCGTAATTTTCCCACAAAGTGCACTTGGGTTGGCTGCAAGCGAAAGAGGTCTATGAACCGTGAAAGCATCGTTCGACACATCCGGGAAATCCATCTACGCCTGAAGCGTTCCTCCACATAAGTGGGTTCAAGATCCTAGTTTCTCGGGTGCTAGCCTACCTCCCGACTAGTGACTGTCGAGTTTGGTCCGGATTTCTATCATCGTTTCTAAACATTTACTAGTTATGTTGGTTTCCTTCTCATTATGCATGTCCTGCGATGTACTCTTACTCTCATTTATCACTCATTTAATTATGTTATCACTCTAGCATCTATTGTAAGTTGTAACATATTTTTCATCTGTCTGTTGTACGCTGCATTAGTTAGATTATGATTAAGTACCACTATTATGCATGTGAATCCAGTGACTCGGCTCGTTCAGTGCAACACTGTGTCGGCACGGTTCTACGTCACAACCCTAACAAGATATTGAGCTTCTGAATCACTCCACCAGTGCGGCGTTGAATCGGCTTTGATCGATTATGGGCACGATGCACTCAGGCTCATAACGTGGTGCCCACCTGGCATTATTCACGTATCCCTCTACAGGTTCTATTTTCGGAGGTCGTGCAGGATTTGCCAAGGACCCTCCAAACGTTCTGGTGCCCTACCAAGTCCGAGTCGTTTGACCACCCTCCCCCCTTCCGAGTCGCATACTCTGATTTGCCATTGGAAGCCTTCTCGTGTACTGCCCACCAACTTCTTTTTACTCTGATGGCGGGCTTCTCGCGGCTGTGGCATGTACTCATTACATGCCACCTGGTAGTGGCACTGTCACCGTGTGGCACAGTGGGATATAAACCTTGTCGTCCCAGGAAGAGATGAGCAGTCTACTTGCCAGTAAGCTCCACTGCACCAGTCTGATAATTCTCCCTTGCTCCCCAACCAGCGAACGCAAACTTTCCCATCTAAGAAACTGACACACACACCGGCCCTGGAACCAAGGTAAGTACAAAGTATGAGGGGGCCGGGGCTTCCCTTTTCCGAAGAAAAGAACAGGCTCGTTGACACCTCGGACGCAGGAAAAAAAAAAGGATTACTCAATACTAAAAATCCCCTCCGACGCGACGTTCTATTGTCGATGGCGTTTACACGTTTCGAAGTTTGCTTGTCAGGCTGGAGACTCCACGATGCTCAGGCCCGGCCGCAGTTGACCGTCTCGAAGCAGAGCCACAACCTCATTGTCTCAGGCCAGGCGTTCGGTGCTAGAGTCTCCGTGCGGATATGCATGCGTTGGTGCACGTCATTGTATAGGTGGTGCGACCACCTGCTCCAGCAGTTGCAGAACGCCGCGGATCCCGGGTTCAAGTGTTTGCCACCCCCAAGCTCAAGCGAGCTGAAGGACTTTTCCTCACGGTGGGGTCCGACCTCGACCCCTTGTACAGAGTAAACTCGTCGAGGCGCAGATTCTTCATCTTTGCTGCTCTTTTTTTGTTTGTTTCGACATCCATTCCAAAGTGGTCTCTTATACCAGGGACGCTATGTATTACTACCCTATCAACTTCACGATCATTATGCAGAACCGCTGCTTTCCATATCGTTCCTTGCTTTTTTTTTCTACTAGGCATCATAAACTGTTCCAAATGTAAATGTTTTCACTCAATGTTCTTGGAAAAGAAAAGGATTACAATACGCTCTACTGTACCAATCAGAAATTACGACGAAAATCTTTCACGATGATTATGCCCAAGTCATGCGTATCCTATGGCTGTAACATCTTGGTCAAAGTCACGGTGCTGTCCTCGTTTATCCTGGCACTGTAGGCCGCTGCGCTAGGGTAGCTGATGGCCCGGGCTACTTCGCATTGAGGCTCCTTGCGAGCGTGGTACCCCACGCTGTCTTGGCGCGTGTACTCTGCCTTGCATACGGAACATCCCCATTTCAAGCCCAAATGAGTACGGAAATGTCTCACTAGCCCGCTCCTTTGGAGAGATGACGAACACCCAACCCATTCGCAGCTTTCCAAATCGGCAGGCCTTCCCTTGAGTTCCACGTTATGGATGCATGTCAGGTGATTCCTGACTGCTTCTTTTTCAGAAGTGATCCACATTCCGCAGTCCGCCCAGCGGCACTGGAAGAAGGGCACCTCTTCGGAACCGGAAATAGGCGGGAATTCAACAGCCTCTAGTGGGACCGTTAACGAGTAATGCTGACCAGTGGAATGTGTCATGTGTGGCTGGGATTGGATTTGATCCAACATTTGGGGAGGCGAGGCGATATGAGCATGATTGGCCATGGAGAGAGGAGGGCTTGGAGAAAAATATAGCGGAGAATCGAAGTTTCTGGATGGACTGAGACTCCCGGCGGAATCAGGTGATGGCATGTGTTGGGAGGGGTGGCAAGGAGACTGTCCGAGAGTTGGATCCAAGGAAAAGTCGGCGATCATGTGGCTCGAGGCGCCAGTGCCAAGAAACGTCGGAACAATCGGCATGGCGATGGATTGTGACGGCACAGATGGGTATTCGACCATGTAATCGTCCTGGGGAAAGCCAAACGACAGGCCGTAATGAGCGTTAATCAAAACATCCTCATGTTGTTGAGTCAGAATCGGCATAGCAACTGAGCGTGGATCAGGCTCCGAGATCAAGGGATAGGCACGAAAGTCCGTATTTGAACGGGAATGAGGTGGAGGGCTCCCGTTAGCGTACAACGGAATCGGAGCAGCACGTAATGTCGGCGGGAGTGGGAGTGGAGGCCGTTCTGCACCAGCAGGCCTATGGGAGTGGATGGGCGGATGCGTTGGCAAGTCATCCTGAGGAATAACGCTTCTCCGAAGCTCAAGGGAGACGAAGAGTGGTGAAGCTCCATGGATGGGGCGGAGGTAACTGGTTCCTTCCAGCACAGGGTAGCCAAATTTTGATTCGGTGTCGTCACTGTATCGAGAATGGGTGTCAGTGTTGACCACAGATTGATACTTGGCCTCACTGACAATGAGAACGAGGGTCGGTCACTCTCGTCGTCCATAAGGGTGGAGTGAAAAGATGGATTCGCCATGCTAGAACGCTGCGAACGCGAAAGATAAATGCCCTAGTCGTTCACTCTTGCCTAAATATTGAATCAATCCCTGACGCGATTGGCTGCCATAAATCGCCGGAATATGTTGTTGTTTGTGAACCACCAGGGGTTAGATGGCCGGATCTAGGACCTGCAGCCATGAATCGAGGAGGGTGTGAAATGAAACCCAGTCTCAGCTAGAGGCATCATTGGAGCCGGGGCGACTCAACAGTAGATCAATCATGCTCGTGGCAACCACGCGAGCCATGCTGTTCTGCCCTTACATTCGTGAGGGAAGTACGTCACCCATGAGCCATAGCTTCCGGGCTGCCGTGCACGTGGCGTTAGGGTGCGTCTACCGCGAGAAACAGATTGGCAGGAAGATGAAATTGACCTCGACATTCGGGAATGTCTGGATGTCTGAGACGAGTCTGTTTTCTTCCATCAGAATACACATTCAGGGATAATCGTTGTGGGAACTGCAGATAAATTGAGGTCCACCAAGGCAATCCATCTCCGATAATGTAAAGCACAGCAAGTCTTCTACTGGAAGTAAAAAAGTCTTGACGTACCTGTTGCGCCTCGGATCTACGACGTAACAAACGTATCCAGTTCGCCACTCTTAAGATAGGCCATCACGATAGCAGGCCGAGCAAGGAATACGTATCATGGCGGCTGGTTACTACCTTTCGGCAACGAAAAAAAGGAACAAATTACCTGGAGGGTGCTCGAATCAATAATAGAATAGATAACGTTTAAAAAAATTGTGGGTAATTGTGGGTGGCCATTTTTGATCGAGACAATTGTTACCCACAAGCCGAGTTAGGATTTCCGCAGAGCCTCCACCCTGTATGTGCAGCATGTTCTAGAAACAAGGTTGCCGTGATTAAACCCGCGAAGATGTTTCAAGAAGACAGCGGCCCATCTCGATGAGTCGAAGACCTTACGCGTACGGGACAAACTTTGCAAGTCCGACTCCAAAATCGTCCGTAGTAACTGCAGAATCTAGTAAACAATTACTTTCCTAGATCCCGGTATACATAAGTGGCATCGGGATCAATAGACAGGGAGAGTGAGATTTGGAGCAAATCGAAGGGCACCTAACATCGTGAAAGTATAGGCCTGGCCAATCGATGGCGTGTTGATCGGGAAAAAGAAAGTTTAGAACCCTGCGGAACCTTTTTTTTTGGATGTGTCTCGGTTTGATGCGGCCGGCCAAAGTGCCATGTCAACGTTACAACACAGAAAAGGTCAGTTGGGAGGCAACCCAGCCATGAGGGTATTACCTGATAATCTATGTGCGCCCATATGAATATATGAATCCCAAGTTTAACTTGAAGCCGGGGGCCATCGTCGTCTAACGCAACCTTGGTCGAAAGCACCGAACGGCCGCCATCCGTACATAGGGCCACGGCTTCGCGGGCCCGGTGACCGTTCGCTGGCTCGGGTTAGAGAGAAACGTTTCAATGGAACTCGTGGATCCGGTTAGTGGAAAAACGGCGGCCGACCCGATAATATATGGGGTGAGAAACTAAAAATAAAGAGGCTGAGGCCTGATAGTCAACGAGAACATGAAAACGCACGTTTGTCATGAGCTGTGGAACTTCCGAGATCATATGGACTGCTTGAGGGAGAGCCATCTCCCAGGCTATGTGTGTCCGAGTCGTCGTCCGCGTCTAGCGCGGTCGCCGACCATGTGGTTCGCTTCATGGCCGCTTGGCACATGCTACGCGTCGAACTCACACGTCCACTGGCATGGCGTAAAAGTTGCGTTAAGTAGGGGATCAAGATTGGAGATGAGCTGCATGCCCTTGTGAAGTTCCTCCGCCATGCTCTTTTCATTACTTTCCCTCGTCGGGCTCGCCGTTGCGTGCGCCAACAACGAGCTCCACGCTCGCGACGGCCACGCTCATGCTCACGAAAAGCGCGAGTACCCGCAATTTCCGCTTACTCCGCCATACCGTCCTCTCGTCTGGGGTGACTTCAACGTGATCCACACCACAGACACACATGGATGGCTCCTCGGCCATCAGAAGCCCAGCTGGCCAGAGCCCAACTACAGGTGAGCGTGCCCTTCTTGCATGCGACAGGCGAAGCACACCTGTTGGGCAACCTTGTCGAGGCTGATGACTTGCACAGCGGTGATCTCGGCGACTTTGCAAGCTTCGTCACGCATATGAAACAAATCGCCATCGTCAGTTCCCTATTGTCAATCGTTCGAGAGCCTCCCTACCAACACGCTGAGTAGGAAAAGGATGTCGACCTTCTCCTCGTCGATTCTGGAGATGTACATGATGGTGAACATCCTGACGTTTCTCATTGGCTCAACATTTACCCCTGCATGTCGCAGGCACCGGCCTTTCTGATGGGTTTCCTCCCGGTGGCGTGGATGCTCACGAGGTCGGACTTATCTTCTGGATTTCGGTATCCACGCTGACTATATGCGTGAAAACAGTCTAACAAGTTCCTCGAGCGCCTTCCGTATGATCTGATGACGATTGGAAAGTGGGTCCACACAGCTCTGGCACTGGTCTGATGCTTATGTCACAATAGCCACGAACTATATCTCTATGCTGACACGTATGACATGTACGTGCACCAAAATACACAACCCATGCCGCACTGACCATGAACTTTCTTTTATTTCCTTCACATCGCCAATGCACGGTTACATCTTACGACATGCACACGATCCCTATGACATTGCCCTACATCATTGTCCATCATATGGACCCTGACGATCATGGTCCGATCGCACCATCCAATCCCAACCTGTGCTTGAACTCCTTGACATTTCGACGACGCTCTTCGGGTGACCCCCTGCGGCTAATCCCGGTGCCCATATGTTACGCGATCAACGATCTCGTTTACTGCGCTGAACCCAATAGGTACACCAACTTCGTTCCTCAACTGAATGGTCGCTACTTGTCTTCCAATGCCAACATCACGGTTTTCAATTCTGATGGCGAGATTGTGAGCGTGCCGGTTGGAAGTGAGTAATTCCTTCTTCTGTTTAGTCTCGGGACGCGCGTTAGATTTCACCCTAACTAACTTTTTTGATTGACAGACCGCTATGCAAAGTTCACAACCGGGAAGTGCGCATAGTTGTCTTGTTTCCCCCGAATATTTTCTTGCCATGACCTTTATAACTCATTTTGCCTTTATATCCCTGTTGCGTACCTCATACAATTGCGTGTAGAGGTCGCACGGTGACGTCCCTCGGTGTTTTATATGACTTCACAGGAAACTCGGCTAACACTACTGTTCAATTTGTCGCCGATATGGTGAAGGCGCAATGGGTAAGTGCACCCATTTGTGTTCGCCATGAGGTTTCTAATATTTCGATCATTCAAGTTTACGGAAGCCATCGCAGAGGAACCAGATGTATTCCTTTTGGTCGGGTGTGTTCTAAAGTTCTCATCGTGGTCTTCTCTGACATGTATGTCCAGCCACATGCCAGTATCTTATGACAACTGTAGGCCACGATCCGATCGATCTTGGAACAAACCTCTCAATGGAGATTTGATTTTTAGGGCCTGTCGTCTTTGATGCTATCCGGGCTGTGCATCCCTATACACCTATTTTGATTTTCGGAGGTAGGCATTGCCACTTTGGCACGCGAAATCATCTTGGTGTCTGATTGTGGCGCGTATGCAGGACATAGTCACATTCGTGATTGTCAACAGTACGATGGAAGGTCAATGGCCCTGGAGAGCGGTCGTTACATGGAAACGATTGGTATGTTGGTTGCCTCTGGCGGAGGTTAGCTTAACCATATCACTTCCACAGGCTGGATGAGTCCGTGCCTGCATCTGACATGATGATGAGCGTCACTGAGGCTTCACAGGCGCGGACCTTGACGCTGCCACGGGAAACACCAACAACATGACATTTACTAGGAGGTATATCGATCAAAACAGGGTTGCCTACGAGGTACGCTGCCAAATCATATCGCATTCTCGAACATTGTAGGAAAAGACCCCTTGTAGTACCACACTACGATGTCGAACGCCACTTTCGACACCTCGTATGGACGTTCTATCACCTACGGCTTGCAGGAACTTGCCATCGACTTCGATCTGGCTTACTTGTATGGCACTACTCCCCAGGATTATACCCTAAGCCAGTACGTTTTCACGCGGAATTGAAACATTGTACTGACCTCATTGACGATGCTCTCCATAGGAACCCATACCCGTCCAATGGAAGTGTACTGACATTGTTCATCGCAGAAGCTGCACCAGTCGCCCTCACCATCAACAACACGCGCGCGGGAATCCCCAATATCATCATCACCAACTCGGGTGAACTGCGATTCAACGTCTTCAAGGGACCTTTTACCAAGAATGACCAGCTCACCGCCGCGCCGTTTACCGATTCGTTCCTATATATCCCCAACGTGACGGCCAGCATCGCGAACCAGGTGCTGCCCGCCTTGAACTATGGAGGTTCCTCCAAGCGCTCCGAACTGGAAAAGGAACTGTGGGGCCGCGGACATGTCGAGAGCCGATACCGGGGCTGGTTGGAAGACATGAGTAAACGCCAAATACAGACGATGAACGCGACCAACCTGACGCTTGGATACGTCACGACGGACGTAAGGACCTCTTCTCCTCTTGCGTTCGTGGACGCTTATTCCTCGGCGCACGTCGACAGGGATGCCCCGGCGCTGGCGACGACACGCTCCACATCCCGCTGCCCTACTACTCCGTTCCGAACTACATCGGTTCCAACCCGCCCAACGTGACGAGCGATACCGCCATCGATCTGGTCTTTGTCGACTTTATCGAGAGCGAGGTGTTGGGCATCCTCAACTCGGTTCAGAGCGCGACCAACTATACGTCGGTGGACGTGTCGTCGTACACGCCCACGTTGGCGGATGCGGTGCTGGGTTTGTACGCCCAAGCCATGTGGAATTAGGGACCACGGGATCGTTTGTCGTAGTCGTGTCCCCGGTTGTGTTATTTGTATGTACATATATGTTGGCCCAACCCAAGTCTCGAGTCGACGATGCACATTCCACAGTAAGAAAACAGGAAAGCAGATGCATCGCATTATGTTTGGGCAACCATCAATGCCCAAAAGCCAACTAGGTTATAACGTCAAGGGTACAAATACAACAGAAAGAGAGATTAAAGAAAGAGAGAAAGAAAAGCACAGCTGTGTTTATGTAAAAGAGATAAGTTAAAAGGCAAGTGTTAGCGAATCTGAAATATAAAAAAAGGGACAAGCGCGTTGGGTAAACCTGACCCGACAGTAAGAACAAACAGGAGCGCCAGGCTCCCTGCGAAAAAAATTAAAATAAAGAAAGAAGAGAAAAAAAAAGGGAAAAGCCAGCTTGATGCGTGAACGAAATGGATGTCCAAGGTCCCACCACCCTACCACCTCCTCTCTAATCGTCCGTACGCCGTTTCTTGAACGGTCGCTGCAACGGATCGACCTTGCGTGCATCCAGCACGTGCTGCAAGTCCCCATACATGGGCTGACCCACCCCCAAACACCCCGAACGACTATGCGCCCGATTACACGCGTCCACGCGCGCAAACTCGTGCCTGCACGTATTACACTTGACCCTAAATCCGATATGCGTCACCACGTGACGCGCAATACTCGTCCCCTTCATATGCGGCTTCGGACACTCGCGCCACAAACAACGCGTCGTCACCTCCCCGCCACGAAAGCCGTGAAAGAGCGCGAGGTGGTCGGCGACGCTCGATTGGTCGCCTTCGATCCACATCCCACAGGGTGAGTGGGAGAGGTCCCAGAAACATTCGTAGACGTGGAGGTGTTTGTCGGGACGTTGGAGGGCGGCGGTCCAGGATTCTTCGTCGATGAGGTGGCCGTCGCATCGTATGACGGTGCGCGTGGGCGGTTGTTGTTGTTGGTCGCCCGGGACGCCTTCTGGAACGTCGACTGCGGCATGAGGCAACGGGTACGCCGACGGCTCGTCACTCTCTGACTCGGCCGAGGGTGAAAAGTGCGAAAACGGCGTATCGGACGAGGGGGGTGGGGGTGGGGTAGGGTACTGGGAGGAAAATGGAACGATATTCGGTGACAAGGACGACGGAAAGGGGGATGAACCGCGCAAGGCAGGGTTAGTCACCGAAGACCATCGACGTAGATGACGCGAGCCTGGCGGAGTTTTCTGGGAATTGTGACCGATCGAACCAGCCCTCCTCGGGGAGGATCGCGGACTTTGTCCTGCACAAGGAGGGGCGACAGCCTGGGGATACCAGGCGTGCAGTCGATTGACGTGGTCGCCGAATGTGGTGTGTTCATGTTCAGGGTACTGTAGGGCTGCTCGGGCATCGCCAACAAAAGGGATTTGACTGTCAATCAGTGGCGGAGCGGACCCTGGCCTCGGGAGCTCTTCTGCGTGGATGGCTGTACTGAAAGAAGGGGGCTCACAAATGGGGTGATCATGCGGAGACTGTGAGGACGAGTAACCAGGAAAAGGCGTGGCCATAGCACTCGCAAAGCGGTGATCGAGGGATATTATACCTTGGTGAGGAGCCTCTTGGCACCCACAGCGTGATTGCACAGTCTGGCAATCAAGGGAATAGTGACCCGCCGGATCACGCGCAGTCGCACGCGTCATCACAGGCAGTTGTTCAGCATAGACGAATCCATGAGCGCAGTCTGCGCCCGAGAAGTCGTCATCCTGGTACACAGTAGAGGGTGGCGAAGGACTCGTGATCAGCCCGCCTGGCAAGAAGGTCGCCACGTCCGCGGCCATAGAGGGTAATGGCGGGGAACTCGAATTGGCAAGACCAAAGTCGTAACTTGTACCGAATTGTCGGTTTGTGATGACCATGCTCGCTCGACGAGCGGGTAGCCGAGGACTGACGTCACAATGGAGCGCGGAAAGCTCTGACCTCGCGTCCTCGGGGATGGCACCAGCGCCATTCATACGTTGAGATAGGGATCCACGGACTGGTGTGGGGTAATGTAGGCCGTGATGTGAACTCCAGGAGCTGCCACCGTGAACGTAAGAGGGATAGCTCAGGTTCTATAGACTGACAGACGTACGAGTTCTCAATGATGGCCGTCGGTGCATTTACAGGTTCGTCGACGGCCCCACGCCCATGACCACCAAATTGCGGAGTAAAGTGGAATCCGCCAAGCTGGGCACATAAAAT
Organism: Exsudoporus frostii; assembly: GCA_038089735.1. Taxonomy (NCBI): domain Eukaryota; kingdom Fungi; phylum Basidiomycota; class Agaricomycetes; order Boletales; family Boletaceae; genus Exsudoporus; species Exsudoporus frostii. Next base: position 32,389 of record JBBPLK010000196.1, read on the forward strand.
ATTGCCTTGTATGTCGTCCGCTGAGTCACTTCGAAGCGGAGAACCAGGGAACGCAAACATCCGACCGCTAGGCCCCTGTCCTTGATATGGCTCGAACGCACCGTCACGTGGACAATCAATCATTTCTGAGCTGCAATTGGATTTTTCGAGAATAAGAACAATTATCTACACGTGGACGGCAAGGACGGACCTTGAGGGAAGATCATCACGTTGCATGTTACATATATGTGAATCGATGACATCTTCTGCAACGTGTTGTTGGATGGGGTCGGCGGGGTATGATCTCGTTGGAGCTGGTTGCGAAGGTGTCAAGGCCGAGCTAAAGGGCATCTGCATGGTGAGACCCGAGGACTTGGGTACACCGGCGAAACTCACCAGAGGGAAAAGGTCGAATAGTCGAGACCCGCCATCGGAGGGCAAGAGAGAGAGAGCTGCAGAGTCGGGAGTTAAATGGAGGACGTATCCGAACGTCAAGGGATAGAGTGGAAATTGAGTTCTCTTTTGCAGTCAGTGGAACGACTTTCAAATGGGTCTTGGTCAAGGGTCAAGATCCAAGACTGGAAAGGTTCTTATACATTCCCTATTTGTCGAATGCAAGGCGAGGCTGCATACCACTGAGAGGAATATGGCATCCCTACGCTTGCCGCGCTTTGCATGTCTTGCAAATCCGAGGCAGGGCAACAACATGATTGGAACAGGATGCAGGCAGGAGTGTATGTTCCGGGGAGCGGTAGGCATTAGCGCTCTCTGGGCCGTCAAGGCTGTGCGTTGAATGGCGTCATGGTTGAACATTTTGAGCTGAGTGTTGATCATCAAAAAAACCCTCTTCTCAAAGAGCTTAACAAGTGGATGACAAAGCACTCACCATGCAATCACTTGAGGGCCAGGAGGAACAGAACGAACACACACACAGCGGAAATTGCTGACCTCATCCAACGAATGGAGGATTCATTTTACCGCGGGGGGACTGACCCCGACCAAGCACACGGCGGCTCAGAGTCACGAGAGACTCAAGGGGGAAGAAATGGGTCTCAGCGGCTCCAGCATGGCGGTGGAGAGCAAACGCATCCGGTGTGCTGTACGCCCCTTGGCCCACAAGCGAGGGGAGGGCAGGCAAAGGTATGTTGTAATTGACGTAAGGCGGATCGCAGGCAGCACTTCACGCGGCCTTCTTTGAAGCGATATCAAGGAGATATCCGCTGATAAAGGTCCATGCACCTATCAGCGAGAGGTCCCGCTCTGCGGAGCGCAAAGCTAAATGAACGTCGTCAGACGATAAGTATAGCCATGGCTGGTCGCCGCTTTGAGGCGGAAGTTGTGGAATTCCGAACGCACAACATACATTTCGCTGCGCCCCGACGAGCACGGCGGAGGAGTCAGCGGGCCCATCATAAAGAACGGGTGAGCGCATGGAGAACGGGTGGCAGACAATTAGATTCATTGAGCGGGATACACTGAAAAATGAAATGACTCTGCGGTTGCCGGAGAACGGCGTCATTTGGTGGATGGATTCCACGCAGAACTGCGTCACCTGGCTCCGTTCAAACCCGTGGAAGCGGATGCTGTGAGAGAAGGTGACATGGTGATACAGGATGGATTGGCGGATATCCTGTCACACAGTCTCAAGTCGGTGAACGCCGTATGCGACCTGGAAGCACGTCAGCCCAAGGGGTATTAGGGACAGGAAGGACGTCACACCACTTCATTGCGTCCTCGCCGGCTCGTTTTCTCGCCTCGGTTAATAACGAAAAAAAAATCGACCCTGTCCTGCTGCACTTTTTTGCAATACATTTGCGGCGGCCAAGTGCCAGACTGGTCTGCGAGTCGCTGGCGACCCACCTCTGCCGGGGGAGCATTGCTGGAGCTGGGCATTTCTGGCAGTGTCGATGCAGGGAGCAAGAAAACGAGCTTGGAGCGATGCCACGACACTCTTTTTGAAGTTTCTGTGTGCGAGATCGAGATGGGCTGGGCCCTGAACGAACCGTCTTCGCACCCCAAAACATGGGACCCCCTTCCTTTCAAACTCCGTACGCGCCACGCCATCATGAACTTGTCTCTCTACAGCGTCAACGCGTTCGTCATCCTCGACAGCGAGGGCCACCGCGTCCTCGCCAAGTACTACCGGCCGAAGGGCAACGCCCAGGACTCGCTCACGCCAAAGGACCAGCGGACGTTCGAAAAGGGTCTCTGGCAGAAAACAAAGAAGCCCGGCGGTGTGTAATGGCTCATGTCCTGCCATCGTGCTCGGCTCACATGGACACCAGGCGATGTGATTCTCTTTGACGGCCATCTCGCCGTGTTTCGCCATTCGCTCGACCTCATCTTTTATGTCATCGGCGGCCCTACAGAAAACGAAATCATGCTCTACTCCGTCCTGACAGCGCTCTTTGACGCCGTATCGCTGTTGCTGCGAAACCAGGTGGAGAAGCGTGCCGTGCTCGAGAACCTCGACTTGGTGTTGCTGTGTCTGGACGAGACCATAGACGATGGGTAACCGCTGCCGTTATATCCCACACGAGCCCGTCTCATTCCCGCTCACAGCATCATTGTCGAGACCGACTCCACGACGATCGCGTCCAGAGTCAGTCGGCCGAAAGCCGATACGACCGAAATCGTGATCAACGAGCAGACGCTCATGAGCGCATACCAAACAGTAAGAGAAAAGGTGCAGCAACGGATCCAACAACTGTAAGCTACTAGACATCGTACCATCGGGGCGAGTCCCCATTATATATATTCAACATGCTTGGTATTCGTAACGGATCATGACGGGTGTAAAGTAACTTGCGGCCTAACGCCTCGCTGTCGGTGCTCGCCCCCGCCGAGCATCTTACACTTTCCATCGTACAACATTCCCGGTCCAACCCATTACTCGTACAACAACCAGCTGGGAGCCGGCATACCACCCGATCGCTGTGGCGATGCGTCGCGGTCATAGACGGAAAGAAAGACTGCGATACACCATGATTAGCCGGCACTCGCATGCCCAGGGCAAAGTGTCTCACCCAGCTTTAATATCGGTGCGAGTTAATATCTCGTACACGGCTGCACCCGATGCTGCGACGACGGTGAGCGTCGCTGCCACCCATTGGAGGGTGGATATGCTGTCGTTGGAGAGTGTGAAATCGGGGTGCTCGTAGATGGCGTAGGGACGCATGAAGACGACGGTTTACGAAGAGGGTCGTGAAGTGGAGGGTTTAATGGGGAGGATCGGAGGGTCTTATACCTTGCCAAAGGCAGTGAATTTACGATCTCCGCGGACAATGATCCCAGTGTTTCAGTTTGAGACAACAAGCCCGAGCACCTGCTAGTTCGGTTTCCAGAGTCGATTGAATGGGAATGGGGGGAAGAGGGCGTCGTCCCATGCTAATCCAAATGGACGCCTTTATAAACCCTCCGTCCCTGACCGGGGTGTAAACGTTACATTTAGACAGGTATAATCCGTCACGTCTACTTTTGGCTCTCGTTCTTTTTGCGGAACATTTCGCTTGCCTTCCCCGGATACGTGTAATGAACGTTTGGACCTTGGCCTCCATTACTGCACGTCGCTTCCCGATGGACCAGGACATAACGTTGAGCCCCCTACAGAACGTTGACCTTGAATTTGCATTTCCACGAGGCTACTCCATTTTCGAGGTCCCCCACCGCCAAACGAACCAGCCGGCCATCCTCCCCGGATCCCCACTGATTCCCCAATCTACCCCTTCGATCCTGCAAATCGCTCGCGCCCAGACGTCTTGAAACAAGGGAAATAATATCACGGCCATTTGGTGTTCCTTGTATTCTATTCCCGTGTCATCGCCGTATGCGTTCGCATGCCAGCTGATTCGTATCTTGACATCGCTTAAGTTCTGCGCGATCTTCACGGGAGATCCAAATAGCCCTTTACTTCTACCTGATGGCTTCTCGTGTCTGTGCAGGGTAACTCAATACACAGAGCAATGTGGCGTAGTACGGCTGATGCCCGTTGATCCTGAGAACCTTCTTCGAAGGAAGTCGTTGCCGGCGGAAAGGGGGTTTGGCGTCGATAATCGTGTGGCTAACCGACCCGGTCGTAGCGCCTTGGACTGTACCCGGCACATACCAAGATCTCACGAGCACCGCAATCATGGACGAGTTGGGCGCGCGCGCAGTTCCGAATTGCGACACTCCCCATGGATACATCAACCTTTGGGAATGCGCAACGACACGATGGACCACGAACGTATCCCAGCCCTGGCGTCCACGAGGTGCAAAGGGGAACCGGGCATCTACGAGCACCCTGTTCGAAAGAACGATTCCCGGGTTGCTCGGCTCGGTAGCAAGACCTCGGACCGACCTTGGCATGATTAAGATAGCCACTCATCCTCAGATGAATTTTTAGACCGAACGTTCCTTTTCCGCGCTTTCGTGCCCGTGAAACACGGGGTGAAGGGTCTGAGCGCTGCAGAGCCCCGTTCAGTTCTCCCCGACCCGCGTCAATAATCGGGGGTTGATGATTCCCGGCCGTCCTCCTGCACTCGTACTAGTACCTCCACAGGTTGGCAGCGGTACGCTCATGTCGATGATGGGGTTTCCGACCGACCCTTGCGGCGCTGACACCATTCCATTCCCGAGTAATTGGCTCAAATAACATCATCCGAACGCGCGTGCGCACGCACTTGCCTCTTGGTGTAAACCCAACTCCACACTATCGCCACATTCCAAGTCCGAAGTCAAACATACCTCGATGGGGTATCGCAGACTATAGAGATATGACAGAGACAGGCTGACGCTTTATTTCCCTCTCTCTGTCTAGGGGGATCTCTGGTCTTGATCTCCATCGACGATTCAACGCGCACAGGTGTTACTTTCTCGACCGATCGATCAACCGACCTGGATTTGACCATCGCATTCACATCCTTGTTCTTGCCTCTTGAAGGTCTCAAGCTCTTATGTAAACATCAAGGGCCCTGGATAACGCCTCCACGGGGATGAAGTAAGCGATGACCCCTGACCGTTGACTTGCCATCCGAGAGATCATCGGGCCCTGTCACTGATAACGCCAAAGGGCCTGGAGGTCAAACCATTATCTACGTACCTATGCGAATGGTCGGTGGCGACTTTGCGCCACGGCACGAGGGTGCCTTTTCGTTTTGCCTCTACTTAGGCGCTCGGCGTCGTTCCTTGCTGCGGGTAACTTACATCTCGTCCCCTTGCTGCGGGAATCGATATCGGTGTTGGACGTTGAGCGCTGAGGCGTGGAGGTGTCCGATGGCATCCCCGGCTTAGCGTCGGACATCGAGGAGGGACGCGACGGATCCCCCGTCCAAGTTCGTTCGCAAGTCCCAACTCGATCATACATGATAGTCATTATTGATCACCCTCGTCCGGCGATGCATCTCCGACACGTGGCGCGTTCGTACGTCGGAAGCATGCCTGCGGATCTAAACGGGAGCGTCCCCCCAAAAAAAAAACGGGGGTACATTGTCATTGAACGTCGAACATGGGCATAGAGCCCATCAAATCAAATCAAATCATCAATTAATCAATCATCAATCAAAAAGTTAGTGGAGAACGGCGGAGGAATATCTGTATGCGACGCTTTTTTCGGGAGTTTCGGGAGTTGAGCTTTGTCGACGGTAGTTTCGGGTGTCGAGCGTATTTCGGGTATTTTGGATTTC
>JBBPLK010000197.1:0-38007 GCA_038089735.1 Exsudoporus frostii
TACGATCCCTGACGGAAACCATACTAGCCCTGGAAACACTCCTCAAGGAGAGGACTCTGACTCCACCCTTGTCCCCACCGTCCCCTCCACCCCCACCGTCGTACCACCAAGTGGAGCCCCAACCCCAACCTCTCCCAGCATTCCCATCAGGACCCTGCGAAGGAGCGGAGCAGTCATCTTCACCGCCAGGCTTGCCACTTCCCCCACCACCAGCAATGTTCGCTCCACTATGGGAGCAACAACAACGTGGCGCCCTGTCCCTCCCACCTCTCCTGTGGAGCCCATTCGTGTCCCCCCTCCAACCACACCAAGCGCAAGCTTGGATAATCCTCCCCATCCCACACGAATCGTACCCCCTTCCATTACCATTCCCACAGGATCCGGCAACACAGGTACAACTATTCCAAACTGCTGCTACACCTGTCAGTCCCTGGACCACCTCTGCCCAAACTGTCCCCATTATCATTGCCCCACCTGCGGACGAGTCGCCCCGGGACACCCCAACTACAAATGTCCTGAACTTCATTGCTCCCACTGCAACGTACAGGATCACTCCCACATCTTCTGTCCCTGCACCATATCCCCCGACCCATTCAACGACGTCACCTGGGACCTCTCCCACTATGAGGAGAATGAGGGAGACCGAAGCTCTTGAGTTGGTACTTCAAGACTATGAGGAGGGTAATGTTACAGATACAGGCGACCCCCACCCTTTTTCTGACCTCCCGCCCTCTCCATCGTCCCAAATGTTGTGGGATATGATCATCAGCGACGAAGGGATCTCTCCGGAGATCTGGGATCAATTCGTCGGAGGAGCCATCCCGAGTATTGCCTTCTAGAAGGCTCTACTCATCGCCTTCACCCATTCCGAGTCCACCCGAACTCCACCCCGTTCCGTTCCGTTCCGCTCTATTCCGTTATTCCCCAATCCATTTCATCTCTTGAACAATGCCTCCTCAGCAGTGTTCTTTTTACACACTGCTCACCTATTCCTATTTAGTCACATTTCCTTTTATATCTATTACCGGCCCTAAAGCCATAGAGTACTATTTATACCAGGGCTTCTCCCGCGAATGTTTTCCCTAACCTTGATCTACACAATTCACCGTGTTAATCAATCTTCCTTTGCTTCGAAGCCCTCTGCTTCTGGAAGCCTTCTCGCTTACACTAGATGGGACTGCGCCACCATCTCTCTCTCTCTCTATATGGTTATAGAGACTTGCTCGCTCGCCGCTCACACGACTGCGTCAGTGCCTTAGCAGTTGGTAGCTGGAGCCTCATACCCTTGACCTCAGCTAGCTCGGAGTAGCTAGGGCTGACTGGTTTCCGCACATTGCCTATATGTGCTGAATCTCCGTCCCAGACTGGAAGTACCCTCAAGGATTGGTTGGCACAAAAGTGTCAGTTGTTGACGTCATGGTTGACATAACACCAAGAGCATTGGCAATGGTAACAAAACCCAGCATGACTTTGGGTAAAATATTTTGGCAGTATATGTTGTGGGATAGGGCACATTAAGCCCGACATCGAGGTTGGGATTTGACCCTGTGACCAACATGGATGCATCTGGGAGGAGCATCATAACCTCACAATGCCCAATGAGGTGAGCACATTGGACCAGTAGGAACCCTTGGGTGCATTGGGGTTGTAAATGGCAGGGGTGCTGACAAGACCCAAAGTGAGCAACTGGTAATAGAGCATCCAGGTGAAAGAAGAGGTGTGGGGCATCTGATTAGCGAACCCAGCCATTCAGTTTGAAGCATAGTAGTCTGCTCCTGGAAGGAATAGATGATACTGTCTACAAGGCAAACCTTGAGATGTTCATCAATATCCAAGGCATCAAGTGGTGATTATTAGGATGGAAGGTACCTGATAGCACAGGGGCAAGAAGGGAATGAGGTCTAGTGGGAGACTCACTAGGATAGTAGCATTGAGTTAAATCAAAGTATAAGACTTGGATAGTCTCAGCTTGTATAGGCTGGAGTCTTATTAGAAATGGTGGAAGAATAGGTAGAAGAGCTGTTATTACTCCAGGATGAAAACCCTAGGTCTATATAGTACTTAACTATATATTTGTACATATATACAGTATATCCTATAAAGGAATAATCCATGAAATATCATAGAATGTAATGGAATAATATAGAATGGAATGATAAGCAGTATAAGCAGATATGACTAACTGCAGTAAGTATTAGTCAGTTATCCAATAGCATAATGTGCTCTTATCAAAGATAAGTAAGATGAAGATAAGACACATAATATGAATAGCATTATCAAGAATCACAAGATGGAACATCATGTGATGAGTCTAGAACCATGGTTATGAAATAGAAGTTCAAATGAACAAATACCATGATTCTCAACAGCAATGACCTTCATGATAGTCTCCATAATCATCTTTTGGTACAGCTCAGCCCTATTCTTCAGCTTGTTCACCATCCTTCTGATGATCCCTCAGTAATTCCATGAGAATTTGAATGCAGGTGTGACATGCCTGCCATGACTTTTTACTATGGCAGATGGCCTTGAAAAAGGGAAGGAGTAAAGGGATACCAAGGGCAGATGCAATAATGGAGAATGCATGGGCAGTCATATTATAAATGCATTTATCAGTATGATCAATGAAACAACCAATAACTTTGACCCACTTAAAGGTCTAGGCAGAGGCTGCTTACTTAAGAGAGAAGAGGGGGGTTTGAGAGCTGGAGGGCTCAAGAGTCTTATTCACCGAAGCATTGGGGAAACTCCAAGAGAACTTGACTGAAGTTCTCTGGCAGTGACTTTGGCCTTTATATACTACTTATAATGTTTGTATATGATTGTATCGGATCTACTGATTACTACTATATAAGTACTAACCCTAAGCCCTGAGCTGTGGGTAGTGGAGATTAAAGGAATGGAAGCATAGGCATGTGTGATGCATGAGGCACATCAAATGGAAGAGAAGAAAAGAAGGCATAGCCATGCACAGCACGGAGATTAAAAGAAGGCTGTATATATATAGGGGAGATTGTAGATCTTGTGAGAAAATAGATTAAAGATAAGTGTACCTTGTGATAAGATAATCATGTGTTGCAATAAGATAAGATGCAAAAAGAAAAAGTGTCTAAGTCCATTAGGGTGAAAGTACCATTCATAACAATCAATATCAGGATGCATGGTCAAGATCATGTGGACAAGACCAGCTGCTCTTGAGACTCAAAGGTTGAATATGACTTGCATCCTGTTGAGAATCATGGTATTCATTCTTCTAAACTTCTATTTCATAACCATGATTCTAGACCCATCACATGATATTCTGTCTTGTGATTCTTGATGATGCTATTCATATTATATGTATTATCTTCATCTTACTCATCTTTGATAAGAGCACATTATGCTATTGGATAGCTGACTGATATTTACTATGGTTAGTTGTATCTGCTTATACTGCTTATTATTCCATTATATATTATTCCTATTATAGATTTCTGGGACCCCCTGCCTTTTTCCTCTCTTCTACCCGCCTCACTGTCCCAAGCACTATGGGACATGATTACCAATGATGAAGGGATCTCCTCTGAGATCTGGGACCAATTCATAGGTGGTGATGTTCCAAGCATTACCTGCTGAGGCTAAGTTCCACTGCCTCTCCATTCCATCTTCTCCCATGCCATTTGATAGTTATCGTCAGCATAATTATGAACCCCATCACTCTTGCATCAGCAAGATTACACTTCCCATCACCCCTCATAATCATGCTTACTCTCCTACGTTATATTTGCTTATGATTCGGACATCACCTCCTTAGCTGCATTCTCTTTATATGCAGCCTTGTATCCCTTTATATCACATTTCCCTTTAAATCTCTAACTGGCCCTAAACTGGCCTTTACCTATTTATACCAAGCTTCTCCCATAATATATTTCCCCTAACCTTGATCTACACAATTCACTGTATTAATCAATCTTCGCTCACTTCAAAGCCTGCTGCTTCTTGAAGCCCTCGCTTGTACTAGATGGGACTCTGCCACCATCTCCCTTTCTCTCGACAAGGTTGTTGAGACTTGCTTGCTCACCACTCACACAACTCTGCCAGTGCCTTCACAGTTGGTAGCTGGAGCCTAGGACCCTTGACCATACCAAGCTTGGTGTAGCTGTGGTACTTGGTTTCTGCACATCGCCTATATGTGCCAAGTCTCTGTCCTGGACTGGAAGAACCTCTAAGGATTGGTTGACATGAAAGTGTCAGTTGTTGATGTCACGGTTGACATAACAGTTCCATTATATTCCATGGATTATTTCTTTATGGGAGATACTATATATATGTACAAACATATAGTCAAGCACTATATAGACTCAGGGTTTTTGTCCTGGATAAATAACAGTTCTTCTACCTGTTCTTCCACCATTCCTCATAAGACTCCAGCCTTTACAGCTGAGACTACCCAAGTCTTATACTTTGACTTTAACTCAATGATACTGTTCTAGTAAGTCTTCCACTAGACCTCATTCCTTTCTTGCCCCTGCACTATCGGATACCTTCATTCCTTTGACATGAGCATAGTAATCCTTGTTGATATGTAGAGGTTTGATGATGAGTAGGATCTTGTGCATATAAGGGCAAATAAGGTCATTGAGTTTATACAAGATGTGGTTGATGACCTTGACTAGCACTAGATGTTCATCTCAATCTTCTAGTGTGCATTCCATGAGTAGCAAAAGGATTTTGTCAAAGGGTGGACCAGTGCTGAACTCATGTGCTTTGTCTGTGATTTGACAGAGGGCAGTCTTTTGGATGGATGAAGTGCGATTCTGAATGTTCAAGAGAAATCATAAGCAATTCAGGTGTGGAACCCACAGCTGCTACAATGCCAATAGCATTAGGCAGCTTTTACATTTGAAATCCCCAACTTCAGTAACAGGTGTTGCCATTGACTTGTGGGAGTAACCATCAGTGCATAGCCTGGTGGAGGAGTAAGAATAATGTACCCTCAGAATAGCATCTAGTTCTTCATTATGAGGTAGCAATTGGATTGGTGAATGGAGGCTCAATCATGATCAGCTAGCAAGCTCAAATGCATGATGGTTGACATATTTGTTTATATAGAATGCATGGAATGTGTCATGTAAGTTATGTGGCTTGATGTGCTGGGAGATGTGGCTAGTGCCATATATTGGAATGAGGTGGGCTGCACAGTAAATGGTGTTGATATGAATAATAGCAAAATTGGAAGAATGGTCATGAAGGTAACTTGGCTGAACAATCCATATCCTGGTGTCCTCATCCAGTGAATCATCCACTTTGTTGAACCAGCGAACAATAGCACAGGGGTAATGGATTCCACTAATGTCAGTGAATGAGAAAAAGGCATGTATGTGGGCTATGTCAAATACTTGCATCTTGGTGCTATCTTGATTGCCCAAGTTTGTAGTGACAAAAACACAGTCCTTTCAAGGACCCCCATTTCTCCATTGCAGTGTTACATCAAACCATGACATAGCAATTAACACTTTCATGTTGCCAACTCTCAGGAGTATTTCTCATTTGAGGTGAAGACTTAGTATGTGTCTTTGTGCAGAAACTGACTAGTTATCAAGACTTCAGTGGTCAAGGGTTCCAGCTCCAGCTACCAAGTATGTGAATACCAAGCAAGCATCCAAGATCTGAGACAGGGGTGCAGTTCCATTGAGCAATCTTCAAGAAGTCTTCCAAGGCAAGAGATTGATTACACATATATTGGTGTAGATCAAGGTAAGGTAAATACATAAGAGAGATCAACTATAAATAGGAGATCAACCACAACACTACATAAGTGGAAATGGTAAGGAGAATATGAGATTATATGTGAAGGAGAATGTAATTGAGGAAGATTGTCTATGGTCATAAAGGATATTAAATAGTAAGCATGATTACAAGCAAGTAATCATGCTGATGAGAAAGGAGAGGCATAAGAAAGAAAATATAAGTACAAGGGGAGGATGATATCATCAGAATGAATCATGAGGGGCAATACTTGGAATATCGCCTCTGACAAATTCATCCCAGATCTCCTGGGAAATCCCTTCATTATCTCTCAAAGAGTGGAAGGAGGAGGAGATGGGGGAATATAGGAAAAAGAGACAGGATCCCAGACATTTGTAATACACAGCATGGACCATATAAATTCTGACTGCATTCCACTGGAGGATAAGTGCCAAGATTGTAAACAAACCTAGCATGTTAATGGCAGAGGAGAGACAAGTTCTATCTAACATGTTTTGAGCCTTGAAGTCAGCATGAGCAGTGGCTATCTTGTCAAGCCATTGATTGATCAAAAGAATCTGACCAAGGGGTTGACATTTATTTGACTGGCACCATGGTTCCTTGACTGCCTTTATGTGTTTGTTTTCAGTCATAGATGAATACAAACCATTCGGGGCACTGAAAAGATGGATGAGATGTGGGTAATGCTTTGCTGCATGTTGCTATGGTAGAGAGAAAGTTGAGACAATAGAATTATTCCCCTCTGCAAATATCCTGCAGTAATGGTGAAACTGTGCCAGTGCTGACTCAATCTGTCCCAGAGCTGACTTGGAGATGACATGATGATGGACAATATAACAGAACTTGATAAAAGCATGCAGTGTTGTAAGAAAGGAAATGGTTCTAGAGTGGGAGCTACTAGAACAAGGAAGAAAATCAGAAGGGGATGAGTCTAATTCGTCCTGAGGGATTTTGGATGAGCCCGAGTCAGTGTTTGAGGATTAGTAAGCAAATCTGAGGTAGTCCGGACCAATCTGAGTCAATCCGGATGGTTAGAAACAGTTGGAAATGATGGACAGGGGTTATAGGAAGGGTGGTGAGTATGCAATGGATTATGTTACATCAACCCATGATGTCAACAACTGACACTTTCATGCCAACCAATCCATGGGGGTTCTTCCGGTCTGGGACAGAGACTCAGCACATATAGGTGACATGCGGAAACCTAGTGGCCTCACTACACTGAGCTAGCCACAGTCAAGGGCCCTGGGCTCCAGCTACCAACTATCAGACACTGGCGGAGTTATGCGGATAGCGAGCGAGCAAGTCATCAACGACCGTGTCGAGACTAAGAATGACAATGGCGGAGTCTCGTCTAGTAAGGGCAGAGCTTCTAGAAGCAAGGGATGCTTCAAAGCAAGAAGATTGATTTAACACGATGTAAGGTGTAGATTAAGGTTACTCTACATCATGGGAGAAGCTCCGGTATATATAGGAGAGAGAGACTTTAGGGTAGGTCAGGGATAAATACAGTAACTGGATATAGAGGGAAAACGAGGCTGCACATAAAGAGAGCGCAGCCGAGGAGGCAATGTCCTGTTGAAATATGAATCAGGGGAAATCGGATCCAGAGGCAGTGATCCACAGGCGATCAGAGGAAGAGGTGAAATAAGGGGGCAATGAGGTGCAGCCTCATTGGGTAGAATCAGAACAGCCTAGAAGGCAGTGCTCAGAACACTGCCACCAACAAACTGCTCCCAGATCTTGGGTGAGATCCCCTCGTCATTGGAGATCATATCCCATAGGGCTTGGGATTCATGGAATGGGGAGAGGGAGGAAGGTGGGGGTGAGGAAAAAGGTGGGGGGTCCCATACATCTGTAACAGATTGCTCCAATGTCTTACCTGTCAAGGAAAACAAATCCTGTGTGAAAAACTGGTGTGGTGGATGATAGGAACAGAAATCTGACTCGGAATGAGCTCAGATGCAAGTGGAAAGGAAATGACAAGGTGGGGAAATGACAAGGTAAGGAGAAATCGGTCAGAAACTACTGTGGGTGAGCAATGCACATGGGCAAAAGCTGTATTACTATCTGTAATACATGAATTTTATAGTCCAAGGGGGATACCCTGGACTCGACCTAATTAGGAAATATTGGAAAAGCAAAAGTTACATGGTCGGGAAGATACCATAGAGGATATGAAAAGTATAACAAGGGTTGTTGAAACCCTTAGAAACCTACAGAGTGGTCTGGACTGTCTGCTATGACATCTAGGAACAAGCAAAAAGAGTCCGACTAAAGGAGAAGAAAGGATAGGGGCTTCCGGACCTGTCTGCTCAGACTCGGGCTCAGACTTCTGGATTTGGACTGGTGGACTCAGAGTGGATGGGTGATGATGGGAATATCTGGAAAGTGGGAGAATAGAGGTTTTCAACTGTAGGGAGTATACAACTCCCACAGTGTGCACACCATCTCAGAGGGCACAAAACCCTCAATTGCTGGAATATATACCTGGACACTATATATGTATTTGCAGATGTGACTATGAGCACACTCACCTTCATAAGTGCTTTCAAGTCATCGCCAGTCCATTGTTTAAAGCCCTGTCCTTGAGGGAAATGATGAAGCCCTGTGAATGGTGCAACTACTGCTATTCTAGAACTGTGTCAGTATGAGATCATGGTAAAATCAAACTTGAATAACTATACCTTCTATCAATCTCATCCAAAATCTGGGCAGAAACCCTGTTTGAGTGATGAGCTTTGATGTATCCTGTCACCCACTCGACTAGGTAATCCTTGAAACATCCCTTAATGAATTGGTGAAGAGTGTCTGGTGCAATGAGTTGATGTATATTTGTGCAGGGGAAATTGTTTGTGAATGGCTATGGGCTGTTAGTAGTAAAAAGTATATAATTTGATTTGTAGAACTTACCACAAGATCACCGACGACACTGTACTGTTCCCACATAATCTCGAGCAAGATCATTTCAAAGGGTGGGAATGGAAACCAGTGGTATGCAACTCCAGGATGGCAGCAAGGGGTTCTTTTGTAGCTTCTTACTTTGTTCCTCTTCCCCTATCCCTGTCATTAACATAAAGTGTGCAATTCAGAACATGTAGACTCTTGTTTTGCAGATTTCATCCACAAGTCTATTCAACAGTTATGCAAGTAACACATGGAAACAACATATCCCCGAGCACAAAAAAGGAGCTGATGTCTATGTTTTGAAGGGGACTGCAACTCGAGATATCATCTTCAAGAAGTCTGAGGAAGCTTAGGGGTGCACACCATGCAAGTGCTTGTTGGAGTTTGAACAAGACGTTCTTTATAAAGTATGTCCTTCGCACGAGTTTCCATGCACAATTACATAATAGTAAGTAATGGACACGATTGTGCGAAGCGCGCTATGAATGTCCGACTCAGGCTTTTCATAAGTACCGTGTTGCTATCCATCTGCATCGCCTGCCACCGCAAAGATCTTTCGCATCTTTCGCATCATGATCAAGATGGTGTTATCTGGACCTTAACTCTTACCTGGGACTTAGGGTGGACATCATGATGGCCGCTCAGTACTTAATCTCGAATCCCCAAGCACAACTTTCCAGTTGAAAGTGTTAGCACACAACCTACCAGACAAGATGACCTCCACTATCCCCTCTTTGTTGCCCCAAATCAACGTGGGCCCTACGTTTGGCGCAGCCCTCGTCGGTATTGTATTCGCATCCGTGTAAGTATACATCCGTTGGTGGTTTCAGCACGAGTCATTCAAGCTGAATCTTCGTGGCATGTAAATATAGATTCCATGGAATCACTATCCTGCAGGGCATTTTCTACGTGAGATACTTCACACTTTTCTTCAGGCTAAGTCTGACCTTGTCAACCACGTCACGCGCTATCAGTACCGCACATATCCAAAAGATCACATGTTTCTGAAGTTTCTGGTGTGTTCTGTCGCCCGAATTCGCTGAGAAATGGAATTGGTGTTCCCTCTGACTCGACTTATAAATAGGTTGCCCTATTATTGCAAGCCCATTCATGTCTCTTGTACTGAAGTAAAGCTGACATTATTGTGCTTGATCGTGCGACAGGATAATGGATTCGCTCTCGCTCGCCCTTGCCACCCAAGGCGTCTACACATACCTCGTCACCGATTTTGACAATATTGCGGCTATCACCTCTCCAGTGGCGTTGTAAGCCAGTCCAAGCATTATTCGTGCTGAGAAAAACTCATGACAAATTTCCCGGATGGTGGTTTACCTTTCACAGGGGTATTTCGGTGAGACATTGTCACAAATATTGTCACAAGAATAGACACTGATACTCGACTTTCTTTTTGCTTCCCAGAATGAACCTGTCGTGGACGGTATCGTCTCCACCACTGTTCAGCTGTGAGTACAACTGAACCCTCGACTTTGACCAACTACAATGTCATCTGATATCATGCGAAAACAGATTCCAGGCATATCGTATCCGAGCCTGTAAGTTCAGGCATCCACTTGTCATGTAGTATCGTATAATCTGACTTGGCTGATGACTTGAACCTTTCTAGTGGACCGAAGATGGTGGCCTCTTTCCATTGTAATTGTATGTCGAGTTTCCGTATATCCGGCGCAGTATTCGCTTACTTCTTGTTTCTTAGGGGGTGCTGTCTGTGTTCGGACTTGGTAAGTACCATTGCCTTGCACGAGCTTCCAATAAGTCGCAGAATTGACCTCATATTTTGGTTTTCTTTGACAGTTAACGCTGTAGGTGAGACCAAGTTCTCTTATCGTCTCACAATCTATACTGATCGATGCTGAACTGATTCTCTCATCTTTAGCCGCTGTTGTAATATCGTATGTGTGACGTTAAAATACTGGTTATGATATCCTGACGCACATTGGCAGCGACACCCAGATCTCGTCCTTGTCTGCACTTACGAAATTGAAGGTATGTCTCGTCTTGTTTTACTCACTGAAGGCTCGTGTCATTTAATTATGGCGCTAACTTTTCACCCTATCCTACCGTATATTGTATCGTATACTGCGACGGTGCAGTGGACCTTATATGGAGGAACAATCTCGGGAACCACGATCGACCTTATCAGCGTTGCCTCAATCTCCTATCTCCTCCACCGCAACCGCAGTGGATTTTCACAGTATGCTGACGCCACCCTACATTTTCACTTTAGCCTATGTGATTGACGACTGGCTCTAGAACAGATCGCATGATCAACAAAATCACGATGTATGTCATATCAAATGGTGTGATCACAACGTCAGTTCAACTTTTGATATGTCAAAATGATCAACTCAAAATAACTGACATTACTTTATCTGTGTTCTTTAGCACTCTCGCGCTGGCAGTGATGATCAGTGTATGTCGAGTCCCTTTCTATGTCACGGTGCCTCAAGGCGTATGACAAGGGAACACAATGGCCGATCAGCTAACTATACCATCCTCAGTACGTGCTCGCACCGACGGACCTCTACTGCCAGGCGATCAATTTCTCGCTGACCAAAGGTACGTATCAGCATTTGCGTTCGTCAAATTATAACTGACCCAGTATCGAACCTGTGCTTCGTGATGCAGCATACACTAACACCCTCCTGGCCGCGTGAGCACCTTCAGCGTAGACGTTCTCGCGTACTAGATCGCTGACTCGGATACACAGACTTAATGCCCGACAGTACATTAACTCGCCAACACCCAGCTCTGTGGGGACGATCCTCCAGTTCGAAGCTGCACCACCGAGCTTGGATTCGGATAACATCAAGGGAACAATGGGTGATTCAAGTTCGAAGGACGCGATCGCGTCGCTGGTGCATGATGTCCCTAATGCGATCAAGGGGGCAGATCGCTTGACCCAGCAGAGTTCCTATTGGAGGGGTCCCACCACTGAAAAGGTTTCTGATCCAACCTGGGTACGTGTGGTTATTTGAGTCATCATTCAGGGCAAGGGCTGACTGTTACTTCCGTGGGTTGTGTACAGGTCTGATATTGTCTAGTACGTGGGCAACATTGTGGGGAATTCCGAGCGACACATGGCTTTAGTATCTTCAATCTTTGAGTTATTTATTCTCGAAATGCTGTGAGGTTATGGATGTATTGTGCTTTGTTGGAGTCCGAGGATCATATATCATAGTTAGCGGAACATCCACGGCGTGCCGTTGGTGCATTCTTCCTATATCACGGTCATGGTACTGGTAGAAGGGCATGAATCTATCAAGCAACACAAATAGTGTCGCTGTACTTTGACCTATTCGATTCCACGTGTCTCTTGCCAGGTGGATTTGATGTATGGAAGAAGAATTGACGTGATATGTCTGTGTGGGGAGATGGGCGGGGATGATGGTGGCAGTGGTGATGTTGATCATCATCACCGTCCGAGTCGGATCCTCGGGCGGGTAAGGACTGCCACGATCAACACGTATATGATAGTCTTGTTCCCGCTACGTAAGTAAGTGGGTCCCTTGATTGGCTAACGGTTTGTTGAATACTTGCCTGTAGGCAGCCAGTGGTAACGTTCAAGTTATGGCGCAGCCTTGGTGCTGCTGCGGCCCCATGACCCCGGGCTCATCATGAGTCTAAGAAGACACTTTCAAACCTGCGCATCAGTAGAGTGGGTCAACGAATAGATCCATTTGATAGATCGTTCCAACTAGGAGCGAAGACGCGTTGAACGGCGGTTGGGGAAGGAGGAACTACGGCAGTGGATGTGGGATGAGTTGGCTTACCGTGAGTACGAAGTAGACTTAGTAGAGGCGCACAAGTGTGCTGGAATATAATGCATGTCACGGTGTACAACCGAAATTACTGAGCTAGATCTAGTAGAATCTCGTATTTCCGCTACGGGGAGCGGGAACATAACCATACGGAGTTCCGAAAGTTTGTGGCAACTCCTTCGGCTTTTGCCTGTACCAAACTCGGGCACTCACTCAGTGCCGCTCACTACCAACGGGCACGCTTCGTGAGACCACGAATTCTGGTCTACTTATGCATCAACATTACTAAGGTTGCCCTCCACTGGCAGAACGACTCACATGAATTCATATGGATGTCGCCGCCTAAACTTAGCTTGCAGAAGTACTACTATATCGCTTGAAAGCGACATAGTAGGCCCCAAATCCCTCGATTGGCTCCGCTATCATGAAGCTTTTTGTTGCACCTGTGCTCGTGGTAAGTCTCTCAGACTTGTGCTGCAATAGACAAGGTTAACGTGGACCTTGTGTTGTGGACTAGGTTGGGGCTGGGCCGTCCGGGCTCGCCGCCGCGCTCACACTGTTGCAGAACCACGTCCCCGTTCGAATCATCGACAAGGAACCCCATCACCGTATCGGCCAGCGCGGCAGCGGACTTTGGGTAAGCCCCGATAGAATGAGCCACACCCCGGCGTACGTTGACAGATCGTTTGTTGTTGCTTCAATAGCCCCGTACATTTGAAGCATTACACTTTCTCCGCGTACACGAGATTTATCAGAGAGCTACGCCAGTGCTCCCTGTACAGGAATACAAGCCGGGCACGCTCGAGCCTACCAAGACCTCCTCGATGTTCACTCAGATCGACCCACCTCCCTCGGTTCCTTATGTAAGTGTACTCCGACTATCCTGTGACGACGACCAATTCTGTATGTTCCGTAGAATAGCCTGATGTTCCTGGGTCAACCAGCGCTGGAAGGTATCTTGCGCTCTCACCTTGAAAAATATGGATGTTCTGTCGAGCTGGGAGCGGAACTCCAATCGTTTGAAGACGATGGAAAACGGGTTCTCGCAAAGTTGGTCAAGAGGAAGGATGGTGAAGAGACCTCTGAAACGTTCGAGGCATCATATCTTATTGGGGCGGACGGTGCCAGAGGTGTGTGACCAATACGAACCGACTGTTTCTTACATGCGATGAATCATAATATTTGCCAGGGGTGACTCGGAGACAACTCGGGTTGGCATTCCTCGGCGAAACCATGCAAGATTTCCTCTCTGTTGTGGGAGATATCTGCCTACAATTTGAAGGGGAGGAGGTTGACAGAAAGGTATGTACGCATTCTTGTCTACGCAACCCACGGTATAAGACGATTCATCGAAATTGCATCCAGCACTGGCATTTCTTCGGCGACAAATCGTCCAGTTTGTGAGTATCAATTTCTCGGCGTTTTTTTGTAACTAATATTTGAGCAGCTTGATGCTTCGCCCATCTGACGAGATTGCCCCTGATGGTTTCCAGTTCCTGATGACCTTAAAGGAATATGATCCGAAACAACTGATCGCCGATGAGAAGTTGCTGTTTCAATGCATGTCCGAACTGCTTGGACACGAAATTAATGTTAGAAAGGCTGTCTTTCTGTCAGAGTACCGGTACGCCATATTGTAAGAAGATATCTGCAGATCCTATACGAGTCGAGACAGGCCCAACATCAGGATGGCCGACAAATTTGGTGTTGGTCGAGTTTTCATTGCTGGGGGTAAGACAATCATGTATCATCTTCCTTCACTTGTTAATATGCAACCTTCCGCAGATGCAGCCCAGTACGCAGACCAAACACGTTTCGTACAGGCTTCGTCTAACATTACTTCCTAGTGTTCACAGTCCTACTGGAGGCCAAGGTCTAAATACATGCGTCCAAGATGGTGTAGGTATATCTTAGTGGCGCACTTTCCGTGGCTGACAGTGTGGCTTTGACAGCTCAATCTAGCGTGGAAACTTGCCCTGGTCTACAAAGGTCTTTCCCCTGCTACCCTCCTTGACTCCTACACCAAAGAGCGCCTCCCCGTCGTCGCCGAAATGCTCAACATCACCACCGGGATCATCCGGAAGATACGTGAAGCGCCCACGATCGAGCACGCCATGAAGCGCGGAGAGCAGATGAACATGCTCGGTGTGAATTACCGGATGAGCCCGATCGTGATGGACGAGTTCACGCACGCTGAACCTGTGAGTACGTATGGAGTGTTGAATGAAGGGGTGTTGGTGGCGGGGGATAGGGCACCGGATGCCCCGGGGTTGGTCATGGCTGCCGATGGAGCAAAGACGGAGACGAGGCTGTTTGACATGTTCAGCCCGACCTATCACACAGTGCTCGTTGTCACTCCGGATGCGGCCTCCTCTGTGGATGTGCTTGAGGCATTGAGAAGGTATCCTGGGGACGTGATTCGGCCGGTAATCGTCCTTCCGCAGGATTCAGAGGTGACGACCTTCATGCAGGCGGACGTTGTCGTCGACCACGGTGGTCACGCCTACCGAGCGTACTTGACGGCGGCAGGTAAGAAGAAGGTGGTCGTGGTCAGACCTGATGGTGTCGTAGGTGCTATCGTGCGCGGCGTTGAGGGGGTGCGGGCATATTTTGTCAACATTTTCGTCTAGGGTTCGATGACCGTGACCTCCTTGCTATCTAGTATCGTTTTTGTGTATAGGGTAAGCACCTATTGGGTGGTGCAACAACTGACAAAAGCATTCTCCAACTCGGACCAATTCGGTCAACTTTACTGACCAGATCCAAGGACGCTTTCAATTGTCTCGTCATGATCCACACCGAAGTTACTGGGCGAATACTGGCCGCATCGCCTCGTCAAAGCAGATTGGATCCACTGATCCAAAAGATTCGCCTAGGACGGGGCATTAATCACGTCTGATCCAGCAGATGCGTATGCTGATTTATGAAAGTAGTCTCAACGCAACGTATCGAGCACTGAGTGGTGAGTCATAACCGCGGTACGCACGATGATCCATGTTCTAGACCCTGATTGTCAAGTCCTTTACTTGCCTCAGTGTCATTTACCGAGCCCACGTCCCAATTTGTGTGCGGGAGCCCTGGAATATAATCCAGGTTACAGTCGTAACTACGGGAAGATAACTTAAACGAGTTCCTATGGTGCTAGTGTGCAAAATTTGAGGATCTCATGCACCGCTCCGACATAGCTTTCTGCAAAATTAGCATTAAAGTAACGCATTCAGTTCCTGACACTATCACCAGGTGCCTTGCTTGCAACCATGAAATCTGATGCGATTACGTCCTATGCATCAACGTTGCCATAATAACCGGGTTCAAAGCTCGAACGTTCACTAGCTCTCCCTCCGCTGGAAGAACCGGCAACCTACATCAACTCCTACAGACATCGCTGATTGAACTGGTGTTTGTGGAACATAACATTCGCATGATGACTTCGCTAGTGCTTATAGGATGAGCCGATGACTGGAAGCATCGTCACTTTACTGCCCGTGCGAACAACGTGCGAAATATCGTAGACTTCAAACTCCCCCGATTTGCTGGACTATCATGACAGCTTCTGTTGCACCTGTACTCGTGGTTAGTTTCTCTGATTTATGGTGTGATCGACATGGCTAACATAGACCTTGCGTTTTGCAATAGGTTGGGGGTGGGCCATCCGGGCTCGTCGTTGCACTCACGCTTTTGCAGAATCATGTCCCCGTTCGAATCATCGACAAGGAACCCCATCACCGTATCGGCCAGCGTGGCCACGGGCTTTGGGTAAGACTGATTCGTATGCCAATGTACACTGATAGATCGATGGGCGTGTTCTTCTCTGAACAGCCCCGTACCTTTGAAGTATTCCACTTTCTCCGCGCACACGAGATTCACCAGAGAGCTACGCCAGTGCTCCCTATACAGGAATACAAGCCTGGCACCCTCGAACCTACCAAGACCTTCTCGATGTTTACTCACAACGATCCAACACCATCGATTCCTTATGCGAGTGTACTTCAACGTTTAACTTTCCTGTGACTACGACAAACCCTCGTAACGTACCGAAGAATAACCCGATGTTCCTCGGTCAACCACCGCTTGAAGGTATCCTACGTTCTCACCTTGAAAAATATGGTTGTTCCATCGAGCTGGGAACGGAGCTCCAATCGTTTGAAGACGATGGAGAGCGGGTACTCGCAAAGTTGGTCAAGAGGAAGGACGGCGAAGAGATCTCTGAAGTATTCGAGGCTTCATATCTTATTGGGGCGGATGGTGCTAGAGGTGTGTGCCCCCTATGAACTGACTTCTTTTGTGTGGCATGCGATGTTCATAGTCTCTGCTAGGAGTGACTCGGAAAGAACTTGGGTTAACATTCCTCGGCGAAACGAAGCATGATTTTTCCTCCGTTGTCGGTGATATCTGCGTAGAGATTGAGGGGGTCGACAGAAAGGTACCCACCATTCCTTGCATACGGAATATTTAACGTAGGATGATTCACTGAAACTTCTTTAGCACTGGCACTTCCTCGGCAGTAGATCGTCCAACTTGTGAGTCTCCATTTCCTGATATTTTCCGACGATGTATCTAATTCTCAGGTAGCCTCATGCTGCGCCCAACCGATGAAATAGCACTCGATGGTTTCCAGTTCCTGATGAACTTGAAGGAATATAACCCAAAAGAGCTGATCTCAGACGAGAAATTGATGTTTAAATGCATGTCCGAACTGATTGGACAAGAAATCAATGTTAGAAAGGTCGTTGCTCTGTCAGAGTTCCGGTAAGTCATATTTTAAGGACAAGTTCGCCGATCCTACGTGAGTCGAGACAGGCCCAACATCAGGATGGTTGATAGGTTTGGTAGTGGTCGGGTTTTCATTGTTGGGGGTGAGACAACCATGTATCTTCCTCGTCGCTCGCTGATATATAACTTCACCAGATTCTGCCCAGTATGTAGACTACACTTACCATGCACTACACATGCTTTGTCTAACCTTACTTTCCAGTGTTCACAGTCCTACTGGAGGCCAAGGTCTAAACACGTGTGTTCAAGATGCTGTAGGTATATCTGAATGGCGTACTCTCTTTGGCTGATAACGTTATTTGGACAGCTCAACCTAGCCTGGAAACTTGCCCTAGTTCACAAAGGTGTTTCCCCTGTCACCATACTTGATTCCTACACCCAAGAGCGCCTCCCCGTCATTGCAGAAATGCTTAACATCACTACCGGAATTCTCCACAAGATACGCGACGCGCCAACTATCGAGCGCGCTATGGAGCGGGAAAAGCGGATGAACATGCTCGGTGTGAATTGCCGGACGAGTCCGATCGTGTTGGACGAGTTCACGCATGCAGACCCTGTGAATGCATATGGGGTATTGAATGAATGGGCATTGATCGCGGGGGATAGGGCACCGGATGCTCCGGGGTTGGTCGTGGTTGCCAGTCTCGCAGAGATGAGGCTGTTTGACGTATTTAGCCCAACCTACCACACTGTGCTTGTGTTCACTCCGGATGCGGCGTCCTCGGTGGATGTGCGTGAGGCACTGAGAAGGTATCCCGGGGTGATTCGGCTGGTGATCGTCCTTCCGCAACCTGAGGGTTCGGAGGTGACAACTGTCGCGCAGGCGGACGTTGTCGTCGATTATGGTGGACATGCTTACCGGGCGTACTTGGCGGTAAAAGGAGAGAAGAAGGTGATCGTGGTCAGACCTGATGGTGTCGTAGGTGCCATCGTGCGTGGCGTTGAGGGGGTGGGGGCGTACTTTTCCAAGATTTTCGTGTAGGACTTGGTGAATGCCCCGCCGTATAGTATTGTTTGGATGGGCCAACTACACAACGTATGTACAAAAGCTGAAGAAAGCGAGTTCAACAGATTGAAGGACACCGCTTATTTTGCTACCAGTACATCACGTGCGCATGTAATCATAAGAACTCTCAGTCTGTGCTTGGTGTTGGGCTCTTCGTGAAATGTCCGCGTACGGTACAACGCGCAACCACCCCGGCTCAACGTTCGCAACGTCAGCCTCTGTTACGCTTTTCCGACGTCTCTCATGGGAAGGGACGGTCCCGCTCGAAATTCGAGTCGATCCCAAAGAACTTCCCGCAAATTCTGATCGCGGACTCGAATGCTACTACATCCAGGCACCGAGGGTCAGCTACCTGCCCTTGCTCATGCCAGAACTACGAAGATTCCTGATGGATATCGTCTTTGATGAGGCAGCTGGCAAAATTTTGAAGGAGGAGGATTGGTGGTTTGAAAGCGAAGAGGGCACTCTGCTGAAGTGGTACGTCCAATCTTTTCTCACCGCGTCTGCGCATACTCGTCAACGCAGACCTTTGGGTTTGGGGCTTCACGACGATGTGGTTTGTGGACGGTGTATTGACACGACACGCGTTATAGGCATTGGGCGATTGGTTTGATCTATGACAACCATACTATATCAGCTTCAATACGACCTGCTGCGCCTGCCTCTGGGTCAGGACTGAACATATCGGTCGCACCACTGAAACTGATCCTTCACCTCGCGTCGCCACCGACCGAAAAACTTCTTCTACCCCCCACCGCCGAGTCCTGCAAACAAGCTTTCATGGGCCAATTGAAA
Organism: Exsudoporus frostii; assembly: GCA_038089735.1. NCBI lineage: Eukaryota > Fungi > Basidiomycota > Agaricomycetes > Boletales > Boletaceae > Exsudoporus > Exsudoporus frostii. The sequence continues at coordinate 19,009 of JBBPLK010000197.1, forward strand.
GAAGCAGATTTCATTCGATGGGGAAACACGAAACGGATGACTGGCCTCAGAAAGGCTGAACAAGACGGGATATGGGAGGGCATCAAAGAACGTGAGTTTTCTTCGTCGCCAGGGCCTTGTGCTCTAAACGTGCCGCCTCGGAGCTAGCCTGGCTGACTGATTTGGGCGATCCTCGTCGATGACAAACGACATTGACCCGTTCCAGACAACTTTGATGACTATTGGCGCGTCGCCTCCAAGATCGTACCCACAACTGCACCCACAAGACCGAGTTCACCACCGCCCTCTGGTAGTTCGTTGCATGCGCGCCCGGCATCCACCGATCAACAAAGTGCGCCTGATCGCGATGGGGCATACAACGTCCGAAGTGTTCCCGTTAGACTATACCTTCCCGACGGACCGGTCATGCAAGACCTGGTACCACCAATATTAGACGATGGTACGCGCGCCCAATTTGACTATATACCTGTCGTCGTTTTTTTCTAATGAAAGCATGTTTCCTTCTCGCGCTCGCGCTATTCTGATGAAATACCTAGGTTCTACACACACGCTGTCACACTACCTATCAACGCACCTTCCGCTGCTATTCCCTCCTCAACTATCACACAGCTCTGATCTTGCATACGCGTTGATTCAGGGAATTGCTGCGCCTCCAGAGACGGAAATGGCTTGGCTTGGCGCGTGTTTGGCAGGCGCAGACGGGTGGGTGAACATTTGCGTTGGCATTTCACGGTAGAAGTCGAACGGTTCGGAAAACGTTTTGCAATGTTTTACTCCGCTCCCTTTCTCATCCTCTCCACTCGGCTCTACGCGTGCAAGGTTCGCGTCAGATGGCAAATACGGAAGTTAATGCTAGTAGTCCCTTACATTTGAGTTTTCTCTCCATTTTTCCTTCCTACTGCGTTTACCTTAGTCCACCTCTCCTCTCGTCTGGCTCCATCTTCCCATTGCACACATATAATTTCGACTCGTTATGTAATGGATGATATGAGCAAATACCCTAGTCGTCTTCCCATCCTCCGGATCATCCTGTGTTGATCGCACCCACGACCTTGACCGGCGATCTGCGTTGCTTCGACCCTCCCCGGGTGGGAGAAATGTCCCCGCGGATCGCATTCAAACACTCGGAGTCATTGTGATGATGTCCAAGCTACTTTTTCCCGCAGATCCGAGCACAGCACGCTTGCGTTCAGGACAGCGAAGCAAGGCATAAGCGTCCGCGGCCCGGTCGCTGAGGATTACGATGCTGTGTGCTGTGTGGGACATCACTTGCCTCACAGGTCATCGCACCGAATCACCAAACAAAAAAAGTTGAACGACTGAATGCAATGCCGTTGCCAACCATACCGCGTGCCTTCTTGAAATCGAGTCAGCTCATATTTTGATTATGCGTGCGTAATTCCGCGGCAACCTGTGGCGCCTGATTGGGCTGTGAGGGATAATCAGTCGATCCGCATTTGCTCACCAACGACACCCATTTAAACTTTTGTACAGGCATGTGCAGGCCAGGAGTGTTGCACCGCACGAGGTCCGTCTCTCGCATTCCCGCGGATGCATGCGGCGTCGTGCGTTTTCATCGCGGTTTTATGAGATGCCATCACCACCTACCCCAGGTACCTAACCCCCCCGTTGGAATAGCCACACGTTATTCCGGCTCCCGCCAATGGCTGTGTGTGAGATGACATGGGTCATTCCGTCGTGTTCGGGATGCACTCCCAGGCTTTTTTTTCCTTCTCCTTTTTCTCTTTTCGCGTTTAGCGTTCGATGACGACAAACGACGACTAAAAGTGTATTCTACTTCCCGTGAGACCGGTTCTCTCGCCTTTCTCGGATGGTGAGGATCGGGCAGTGCAGATGGTTGATTAATGTTAATGCTGCAGATGGATAGAGAGGTCGTGAGAACGATGTGAGGGAAGTGTAAACGCAGAACACCCCTGCACACACACCAGTGTAGCGCTGGGTAATAGAAATCCCCACTCTAAAGTTTACTTGACCCACCAGCATCTGAGGCGGGTAAAATACAGGCCCTTGGTGGTTGGGGGCTGGTCATGACCAGGATTAACCAGCTACTGATTGGTGACATGAAGACGAGTCTCCCCCGTGACCCCACGCCGGTTCACTGGATGTCATATCGACAACCAACGCTTCCTTTGGTTCCTTTGATCCGGTTCTTCCGTCGGGGATACTTGACGACGACTCGAGGATTGTCCAATTAGATCGCATCAGCCGTGCCGTGGAAAAAACAAAAACAAAAACAAAAAAACGTCCCAGCTTCCTGGGACATGTCCAGGAGAGCGCACTACATGCAGCCAACGCACCGACCTGGTTTCTCGGACGTACAAGAATCGGTCGCCTGTGATTGTGCGGTGATGTGATGATGTAGGGACGCTTGAGCATCCAGGAACATAGTTGAGTATGTTGCGATAGTGCGAAAAAGTTTTTGGGGGCGATGACCCCCTGGTTAAATGAGCTTGAAGCGGTGTAGTTCCGATATGAATGGCTGTGGGTAACATGGCGTGAAGTGGAAGGAAAAGGTGTGGAGAATTTGCCCACGTATGAGAGATCCACTGATCAAACTCCTTGGTAGGACATCTTGAATGGAAAACATCCTCAAAACAGTTCTTATGACAAAAAGCCCTGCTGCAAACCTGTTACAAGACACCTGTCTCAAATCATACAGCGAGACGTAATCAAGCCCAAATTATATCATTCACATAATGAAGGAGAATGCCTGCATACGGTTATATCTTGGTAGAAAACACTAGACATCGTCGTAACGCGACTCGGAGGTGGCACACTTGTGCATGCGACGCCAAAGACAATCTGGCTTCCTGTTCTACCCTCGAGTGTCGCGAGAGCGAGTCTGAGTCAAAAGAATGATGTATTGCGAGATCATACAGGGTAAATGAGGGAAGAGAGAGGCATAATCGGTGAGGAAAAAATGGTGAAGCCTGTCAGCGTGTACAGCCACTCAACGCGCTATTGGCATAAGGACGAAAGAACTGAGGTATGATGGTGGCACGACCTTTGACATGAAAAGATCCTGACGTGCCAAAATCCTTGGCAGGTCGATATCCCTATGCCTCTCCCCCATGCACGTTTTATGCGAGGGGTTCGAAGTAGGGGAGGGTTTCAAAGATACGACTGAACTGGACGAACTCGTGTGGTCACCTTGCACACCGTTGATACTAAGTAGAATGAACGTACACCATACGTTTGCACACCCCAATTCATGCGGAAGAAGGTGAAATCACATGCGCCAACTTGGCTCCGCGCGAGACTACCATTTTAGGCGACTGTAATGTCCGACATTTTGGATCCGGTGAAAAAACTGTCAATGCCTCCGTCACTCAGCTTGTGACTATCTGAGCGGTGAGCACTATGGTCCAGAGGTCCCCAGGTCTCACAGGGCAGTGCTACAGTACCACACTAGTCGAAATACGCACCCTATTTCGAACTATCACAATCATGCAAGCCCCTTGTTGAAATTCTGCCAAGAGTTACTGCAGTACCGCGCGGTGAAACGAACACACGTGTGTAACGCCTTCCGGTCGATTTTTCTCCGGCGATCAGCAGAAAACCATGAGCTGACCTTTTTCTTTTATTTCCCGGTAGTATAGTTGATCCCACGGAACTTGGTGGCAGGTAATGTGACGTGGCAGGTAGATGCTCGATGGAAAAGGTAGGGGCGGCATCACCAGAAGAACCTCCTAACGACAATTTGGACAAGAACAAAATGCCATTGCTCCAAGCAATCTTCGATCATACTCGTACGCAAAACTCCGGTCCGCCGTTCCATATGATTTCGGGGGTCGGTCCTGAATGCCTCTCATGAAACGGCCACACGCGAACCCCGCAATCAAAGATGGGTCATGCTAGACCACGTCGCTTACAATTTAGGAACCACATACGGTCATCGCAAGGCACAGGACGGAACTCAAAAACTTCCGTTGGATGCGGTATGCGCCGACCGGGTTGGTCTATTTGGCAAGGCGATTGTTGCAGCACATAGCGAAAGAACTGTCATGCTAACACTCGACGTTTGGACTTACACTTCAAAGTGATCTGCAAAATGCCTGGTATTTCATGTGACTCATATCATCTTTGGAACTGAACTTCCCTAAACGAACATCCCATAGTAGCCCGTTTTACCACCCATTGATGGTGGCACGACACCTCTCCATCGACAGACAGGTAGCTCGGACCGCTCGGGCCCGGCCCGGCCATCGCCACGGATGTATAGATACATTAAAATTGAAGTCTGGATGGTGGAGACCATGTATCACCAGTGGGTCCATGGAAATAGAGCCTGTGCTCAACAACAAACCGTTGCAACAGCCGCCTACGGCAACCACCCGGAGGTTTTCAAGGGAACCCGCGCTTGATCATATCATCCACCGATTGACTAGGCAGTAAGTCGATCAGCAACACGCGTATTCAGATTTTTGGGATAGATTCACCCTTTAGGAAGTTGCGGTAGGATTGGTACACGTGACGTTCCGACAGTAACCTTTTCCCAATGGGACATTCCTCGATATCATCCTTCCGTTGTCCAGTACATATCACTGATACGTCAAGTGACCCCTATTGAAACATCTTTACTTTGTCTCTTGACCATGGCGAACCGCGTACGGGCAACTTGGACTCGCCGCCCCTCAGATTTGATCACATCGTTATCGCACACATCATCGTCTGAGGCCGAGCCACTCAAAACCCCGCTCGGCCGAGAAGACACCTGGATCATCAAGTCTGACTACAACCCATTCTTCCATGTCCAAGAATAAATATAATAAAAAAACCAGCGACTTCTCCCGTTATCTTCCGTGTATACAGTCCTAAACAATTTACCGAAGCTGAACGAACTGCCCCCCAGTTTTTTTTAAATCCCCCCAACGTAGCTGAAATGAAACCGTATCCACTATTTCATTTTTCACGACTGAAAGCAGCCCCCAGATCTCAACAGTTGGCCCCACGAGCACCACCTGTGTAAGCGATACCGAAAGGATGTCGTACGACTTGGTAACTTTTCGGGTAACTTGACGCATGTTTCTTTTCGCCTTGCCGAGCGTCGGGTGGGATCCACCATTGACAGCGCCAGCCAGTCGGTCGGAGCATTCTTTGCTCCGAAGGAAAGAAAAGCACGACCGAGAAAGAACTCAGGATCAAGCGTCTGATCATCATCTTTTAGTTGATTGATTCACATTCCCAGGTCCCAGGGATAGCCGCCGGTTCTCGTTTAGAGACGGCATCGAAAGGGGGCATGTGGTTTAAAACTTTGGCGCAGACTTTATTTTTTTCCATCGGACCTTTGACACGTTTCTTTTTCACTGAGTCAGAACAGGCTGTTCACTGTTTGCATTATGGGGCGAATGTGTATGTAATACGAATACGGCTAAGCACCACAAAGCCTCGTGGAACTTCGGCGTCTAATTTCCTTTGTTCCTTGAGCATTCACGGTGGCAGCATCGTTCCCAGGTTGATTTTTTGTTGAAAGGAATCTGATTTGGGACATTGGAGGAGACCCCTTGAGCCAAGCCAAACTGTTGACAGCTCGGCATCTCAAGCTTCAAGTCTGGACCCAATCAGCAGTGACACCAACCTGCGGGTAAGTAATACTGTATTACATTCGGCCCACGATGTATATTACATATCTATCAGATAATAATTCCCTGGGAGTGACAAATTGTCCATACATAACGGAATGAAAAGAAGCAAGTCCCCATGTAAATATATAATATGTACTTTCCCTTTAGAACGTCCATGGCTGCGCATGGTATGACATGTACCCTCGATTGCTTGATTATGCGGACAGGCCAAAAGATGCTGACGATGCCTAGACTCCGCGTGTGATTTGGAAGGATGGACGGGACTAAAAAGGTATGATGTTCAGTCGTCGCGATGTTTGCCGTCGGAGGCAATGGTAAGCTTATAACAAATTTGTAAACAGCAGATATGATCAGCCGAGTTTCTGTGCCGCCACTGCTTGGCCGATCAGCGACGGTCAGCCCAGGAGTCCGTGGGAGCGTAGTGAAGGCATACACGAGGAGGTATACAGCCGCAACTGGCTTAAACTTGACCATATGATCCGTAGTCGATTCTGGTATGGATCGTACGGGCTCAGCTGGAGCGACGATTCTTCGGACAAACCAATCGCCATGGCAGTCTGCACGGCAAGCTGTGGGAGCGCATCAGACAAAGTCGCACATCGGTCAGACGACACGCACGTCGCTATACTGACGGAATCCTGGTTCCAGGCGCATCAGAAACAGCTCGACGAACGTGGTGTCAAGAGCATACCATGCCCGCGACCACTTTTGTACTCTGCCCACGCAAGAAGAATCGCCGCTTGGAGTGTCTCAATGGAAGGGTGTTGAAGCGATGCTGACAATTGTTCCTAAAATATTCCCGTTGGTACCGCCAACCTTCTTCAAGCGAGAACGGACTCACTTTTGCAGTATCACAATAGATTTCAGCGACAGCTTGCGACCCTCTTGTGACTACTTCAGGGATGTCTGAATATCTGCGAAGACGTGAAGCACGAGCTCTATGGTTCACACCAAGCACATTACCTTGCACCCAGACCAGCTATGCAGTTCGAAAGTAGCGGAGGCAGCGTTTGACGTCGAAACTTGTCGTATATGTCCTCGTAGCTGAGGAAGGGACACTGGGCACCCATGTTGCTGATGAATAATGGTATGAATTGTTGCATCCAGGCCCGCTGGGGAGACGATGGATGTCCAGCATCGAAAAGTAGAGACGGCTTATATTGTGGCGATTGTCCAACTTGTCTTCCATACGAAAAATCAGAAGAGGATTGAGTGTGACGGTGACCATTATGAGATCCTGAACTCTTGGCATGATCAAGAGGGTAAGATTGATAGCGTACATGAGCATCATTATTGTGTGCGGTTGACTGAGGTGGCGAGTATGACAAGGAACGTCGCATGGATAGTGATGGCGCTGGGAGAGCATTTGGTACAGGAAACTCGGCAACGGTGCTCTCCGGTCTGCTGGGGGTGGCGTCGTGAGACGCATACTCAGGTCTGCCAACCGGACGTGTCAGGTTGGGTCCGGCGATGGCTCGACTGCGTTCGGCAAAGTAACGCTCTCGATCTCGAAATCTGCATTGAATCTTTGCGACTTTGCATGCTTCACAATGGGAATCCGAACTAGGCTGAAGACATTTGATCTTTTTCAAGCGACTGAAGGAGAACGAGCGAAGACCATGAATGTGTACAGTGGTACAGGCACGATGCACATACCAATTATCGCAGGACGTGACAAGACGTGGGCGTTTCTTGTGACTTTGAGATTCCTGAGGGGACTCGATGATAAACTGGAAGCCATCCATGATTCGAGGATGATGGGGAAACGATTCGATGACGAAGGTATAGGGCTGTTTATATCCGCACTATATAGTCCCTCGAGGGCATTCAAGGCTGTCACACACCTGTCACCGAAAAAATATGCCAATAAGCGTTGACTCAGATTATCCAGATCCGCGAATCTTATATGAGTCTCGCTGAAACAATTTCTCACTTGTGATCAATAAAAAGCCTCTAAGCGATCACCGCAAAAATAAAATAAAAAGAACTTACTCAACAGGCCACACCTGGTAGCGGTGCATTGATCGATTTGTTGATCAGTAGAATAGATCAAGTTAACCGCCGGGGATTAGTCAGTTCGAGAACATCGCGTGAATACCCGCATTTGTTTCATGCCGGTGCCGTGAAGGGATTGGCAATCATGGTGGTTAGGCCCGCAACTCCTGACCAAGTCCAACAGCACGCGAACACGATACTGTATGTGGATTCCTGATCTGAGTCCCAAGACGCCGTAACACGATCATGGACTGAGATGGATAACACGTCAAACACCCACCGAACAAATAGGTAAGACTGGACCGCTTTGGTTTTTTGGGGCCACGCGTTGCGCTCGCTACCTATGGGAACCCGGAGCCCTCGTCCAGCGTCCCAGGTGGGTGAATGCCTCCGTTCCTGCACTGCGTTTCACACCGTTGCCAGCTGGGAAAGTGATTGGCTGTGCCTTGTAACTAGATTGAGGGCGCATCCGGCAATATATGCCGAATGCCATGTCATCCACTCAACGCTCGTCCGTCCGCAGCAAAAATCATAAACTTGAGCGCAGCGATTCGACTCCACAGCGATTGCCGAGTACTTCCGCTGTCGACGGGACTATTCTGTCAGCAACTACATTCATATTTCGGATCAATGGTACGGTACATCCGATAGTATTTAAGCCGCGCACCCCACGTAATTCCAGCCCTTACTCAGGGTCACCCAGCTCAGAATGTTGCTACTAAAAAGATAACCTAGCGTGAATTAAGTCCACCAAAACTCTGTCTTACAATCCTACTCACCAGGATAACCAATGCAGAGAATGAAACGACAACTAGTGATAATCCATCTATACACCCTTCCTAGTCTTATTGGTTTCGTCACCCCAATTCAACTTAGAGCTCCTCAAACTCTGAATTTCTTCGGCATCTTCCTCCCCTTCATCGAGCCCTTCACCGGAGAAAAGAAGGTGCCGATGGATTTCCCCGTCACTGCCTTCCTCGATCTTTGTGGTACTCGCTTCAGTGACAGGCCTCACATACACAATACCTTTTTTTAACCGACTTACGGATGAATGTAGCGGCCGGGAATCATGTGGTCTCGCACTCAATTCTACATCATGGCCACACGGTGACCCTTCGCCGCTCAGATATTCACCATTGACTTCTATGACATTGCCATGTGCATCGAGAGCAACGTTGGAATCGACGGTCTTGCGATATTTGTCATACGTAAAAAGCGCGATACCTATCCTCACCATGTCAGCCAAGGATGCAGTAGATCGAGAATGAAGACCGACCGCAAACAGTAATAGCAACACCTGTGATATTAAGAGGTGTCAATTCGTCCCCGAAGAACCAGGCAGAGATCGTGATAGTCGAGACTTCTTTGGCTATCCCTGCTATGGACATTGGAAGAACGCCAGCACGTTGGATGATGCTTGCACAACAATGTGTAGTCAACCTCATGGTGTACGCGAGAGTGAACGTGGCCGCTCGAACGTACTAGTACTCGCTCATGACCATGCAAAAGGCGAGGATGCCCGGAGCGATAAACATAATGAGTGTATTCAGCGTTGAACCCACGGTAGCGAAGAAAGGGGTCGAGAACACATTGTTCCACCCTTCCCAAGCGATGCTAATCACAGCCACTGAAATAGCTGCAGCTGGTGACAACCAAAATATCGTAGTCGGCGGGTTATCGAGCCCCATGGCTTTGTCCTGCATTGCGACTTGTGTGAAGCTCCAGCGAAGGCCACTGCAAACACTGGCGAAGAGGACCAGTAAGAATCCGGATAGGACGAATGCAGTTTCTGAAGCGACCATCAATAGCACTCCCGCGAAAATGATTAGGATCACGATGACCAAGCGCACGGAGAATGGTTCCAGTCGAAACAGAAATGCAAAGAAAAGGACGAATATTAGCGAGGAAGACTTGCACATGGCTATAAGAATCAGATATCAACTGGACATTCATGCAGCGTGCGACCCGAGGAAGCGAAGAAAGTCGCTAATAAGAACACTCACTATAGAAGGATAGGGTAATGGTCTTCAGAGAAACATTGGACAGTCCGATATCAATGCCAGTTGCCACTGCGGCAGGGGCAGCCTTGATGCTGTTGAAATGGTATCACTTTGGTGGTATTTGTGTCCATACTCACTCACCTATAGCTACGTAGTGTGGGTCTTCTATCAGAAGTGAAGCTTCTTGAGAACGTGAATCTAAGCAAAGCAGCCAGTAAAAACTGGATGAACATATGGACGGTGGTTACGAATAGCGGGTAAGGGAAATTATAGTGATCCGCAGAAAACATCCATTTATTGTAGACGGAGAGCACCGTCGCAAAAAGGAACCTGGATGGAGACGCTCAGAGGTTCCAGCAGAAACACGAAGGTGAGTGCAATGTACCATGTCAAGATGAAGGAAGCGTTGATGAATGTATTTCTCCACCAAAAGCTTTTCTTCTCTGCCTGGGAAGCAATATGGACGTCGCTTTCGCCATCGAGAATGTCTTCACCGTCAGGATCCCCAATATTTTGTTCTGCGTTGGTCAATATCGGCTCGTGTTCGGAGAGCTCGGAATGCATGGGGCAACCCAGAAACAAGCGTGAGCGTACGCAGCGTGTGAAAAAAAATACAATTCAGGTCCGCGCAACCGCCTTATGCGAGCACCTCAGCTAGTATAGACATGGATCGTTCCTACTCTGTTGACTGATTGATCATTTTTGTGGACGCCGTGAGGGGCACCGTCCCTTTTCGGCCCATGGATCTCACTTTCCAAATGATACCAGTTCAGACCAGTAACTCATGGGTACCTTCCCAATCGATTGAGCCAGAAATTCATCACCACGGCAACACTATGCACCAACGTGCTTCTCAGGTTCCTGTGCATGTGGCGCCTCGGAAGGAATAGGTGCCGTAGGATAGTTTCGCCTGGACACGGAATTCATGAGATCTTTGAGGGAACAAGTTGAGCCGTGAACTTGCCATGTTCGCCAGTGATCAAACTGTTTTTGGTTGAGATACTCTCGCCATTCGTCTTTCTTCATCTCTGACCTAAAACGAGCATGCTGAAGCAGCTCCAGATGGTGCAGAGCATGAGGATAGCTTCAAGAACGTTCAAATCAGCGTGAAAGCAGGGACCGGACCACACCGACTGTATGAAGCGAGCATAATCCTTCTCTCGCCAATACTGTAGATATTCCAAGTAATTGACGAATGCGGGCTGATCGAGTATATTTTGTTGGGCCAGGGAGTGCAAATAGTAAGGATTTGCGAGAGATTGTACGAATTCGAGTTCTAGCTCAAACCTTTCCCTATTTGCTGCCCTGGCGTCTGTGACTGGAGGAGGGGATTCAACCGTCGCAGTTGTAGACATCTTGATTTTTCGTGACCAAGTGCCATCGGTCTCTTTGTTTGGATCTAAAGCCGTCGCCAAACAAACTTGTCACGTGGCTGTGACGCGTTGAAATTGAAGGTCTTGTTCCACTTTACATTTCCTGATAGCGCCACCATGTCTGACGAAGATTCTAGCGGTTGGGAACTCACAGAATCCGACCCTGGTGTCTTCACGTACGTACTCGACCTTATTCACTTCCGATCACCAAACTGAGTTCTTTTGTCAATGACCAGGGAACTCCTGAAAACGCTCGGTGTTCCGTACATCGTTGATGACTTGTACTCGCTTGATCCCGAGACGCTCTCTGCGCTACAACCTCTCCATGCCCTAATATTCCTCTTCAAATGGCTGCCTTCCGCAGGTGATGAGCCGAGCAGCACTGTGGGACAATATGATACCGATTTCCCCGGCTTCTTTGCACAGCAAACGGTCAACAATGCTTGTGCAACCCTCGCAGTGATAAATGCACTAGGAAACATACCATCACTTCCTTCTGGCCCACAGTTGGCAGATCTGTTGAGTTTTACCACGGGAATGGACCCACAGACATGTGGAATGGCAGTGACCAGTGCGGACTGGTTACGGGAAGCACATAACGCACTTTCTCCGCCAAGTTCTATCTCGTTAGATGGCCTTGGACTACCGAAGAAGACCGAAGAAGCTTATCATTTTGTCGTCTACATTCCCGTTATGGGTAGTGTATATGAACTCGATGGATTAAAGCCGTATCCTGTTCGCCACGGCGAATACGATGGATCTATGGAAGGCTGGCTAATGAAAGCAAGGTGGGTAGTTGTCGTCGAACTTTTTTTCCCTTCAATGGGGTTATATCCACCTAATTAGAGAGGTGATCGAGCATCGGATAGGCACGTATCCCACTGGAGCGGTAAGCGAGTTCCCTAGTGGAGATAACCGTTCTTAAATCAACTTCTTTTCTCTGCTAGTTGGAGTTTAGTTTACTTGCCCTTCGCGACGATCCTTTGCCTGCTCTCAAAACACAGTTAGAACACCTGCAGCATGCAGGAAGTCATTCAGAAGCCAGTCACGTTCTTGGGAAGATCAGCAATGAAAACTCGAAACGCGAACGCTGGGCAGTACGTCGTTGAATCGTCCTAAGATCTGATCGGTTTTTTCAACGAGTACGCTTTGGGCAGTTCGAAAATAGCCTTCGCCGTCACAACCACATCGGGCTAGTTCACGCATTGTTAGTTGCACTTGCGGAAGCTGGGCAGCTTTCGTCCGCCACGGAGAATGCAAGGAAGGTTATGCGGGAACGGCTCGCGAGGCGGAGAGAAATGGGACTTGGTGACATGGATGAGGATTAGTGTGGCTTGTTCGTGCCGGTTCCTCGGGCTCGGAGCTGCGCCTGTGGGTAGCAACTCCACACCACGACTCGCCCTTTCGCCATTTTTGTCCTTTTCGTGAAATCACATGTTCCGCTCTTGATGCAGATGTTTGAGTTAGAGTTTCGACAACGCAAGTCGAGCCCCGAGGTGGCCGCCAACATGGATGGCAGTTGCCGGGGAATAGCCACGAAGGAAGTTCCGCCCATACCAGTGCTCGTAACAATTCTCCACGGAGGTGACAAAGAAGAGTTCGCCTCGGCTCGGTAACAACTAATGTCCGGTCCTATCTTGGTTCATGGCGTGGAATACGTTGTTATCTGATATCGATGTACTTTCGTATCGTGCATTTTCCTGTTCGTAATTTCCCCAAAATGGTCACATGCCTCGGGCCTGATCATCCTTATCGGTTGCAGCCTGTAGGACGGCGACTTTCTTGCGACGATCCGATGCGAATGCCGTTCATTTGATTCCATTGGACATTCTCAAGTAGTACCACTTACCTCAATCAGCAAACGTACTCCACAAATATGTCGCTAACCATCAAATCAACCGTCCAGTTGACGTCAGGTAGTTAGAGTTCCAACCCTGTTCGCGATCTTTACTGACGCCCAACGGCGGCCAATATTAATGTAGGACATGCGATGCCCCTTCTCGGGTTTGGGGTGTACCAAAATTACAACACACGACCGTCCGTTCTAACAGCCTTTGCGGCCGGTTACAGGTTTGTGATCGATTCGTTTCAGTTCTTTCAGCACTTGGTCACATCTGATTTGCCTGTGCTTTATAGGCATGTTGATTCAGCACAGGCGTATAAGAACGAAGCCGAGGTCGGTGAAGCCGTCAGAGAGAGTGGCCTCGAACGAGCCGACGTATTCATCAGTACGTTACGTGCGTGTCGAAACGTGGTTAATTATGACGCTTAAGTATTACTCTGCATGCAAGCCACGAAATGTGTTAGCAAAATGCATGGTTATGACAGCACCCTCAAAGGCGTCGACGAGTCGCTCGCAAAGTTTGGCTTTGGTAAGGGGATGAACGTTCGATCACGTCTTCGGCAACTCACTTTTATGTCCCGTCTATTGTCGTCGCTCGAAAGAGTATATTGACTTGTTTTTGATCCACGATCCCTTCTCGGGCACGGAACGACGCTTGGCTACATATCGGGCCTTGCTTGATGCCCAAAAGGCAGGGAAAATCAGGACAGTCGGGGTGTCGAACTAGTCAGTTTTTTTTTTCAACATTCTGCTTGTCGATTTTCCTGCTTCACTTTTTGCAATCTAGTGGCGTCAAGCATCTCGAGGAAATCAAACATGCAGGGTTGCAGATGCCCGCTGTGAACCAGATCGAGGCATGTTCCACAGTATTTTCATGGTCGTCAAATGAGGTAACTTCTTTCCCTGTACGTAGCTTCATCCTCTGTGCCAGCAGCGGCCTATTGTGGATTACTGTCGAGCCCACGAGATTGTTGTGCAAGCGTACTGCCCGATTTTGCGCGGGAAAATGGATCATCCAGTGATTCAAGCGATGGCAAAGAAGGTCAGAACTATCATCACCGCGCCGCACCAGTCCCCTCATGCCTTCCATTGTATCGATCTAGCACGAGCGAGATCCCGCTCAGATACTCATCAGATGGTCCTTGCAGAAAGGGTGCGTTTTTCATCTTGTATATCAACGTGGAGGAATTTGTCGATGTAGATTGTTCCGCACCATTTATGCTTGTTCTCGCAGATTTGTCCCCCTTCCAAAGTCGACTACTTCCAGCAGGATTAAATCCAATGCAGAGATATATGACTTTTCACTCGATCTCGAAGATATAACACTTTTGGATAACCTTGACGTCGGGAAAGCAGGCGCTGTCAGTTGGAACCCGGTTGATGCTCCTTGAACTCCGATGTTTTCGTGATTTGGTTGGCAGGTCAGAGTATTGTAAATTTATCCTGTTATGTGCTCTCTCGACTCTGAATCAGTGGCACTGCAGCGAGGTGACGCTCATGCATTATGTTTACACCACTTTCTTCATCAGCGGCGAGGATATCATCAATCAGTCAAAGTCTTATGTCAGTAGGCAAGATAGATCCGAATTTTCGTGCGGACGGACCAGCACGACTCCTTGGAGATGTTGGAGTAAGCTATGGACGTCGTGCTGCCACGTAGGTTCGTGAAACATTGAATAACTTGACCGGGCCCCGTTGTGGTCCTCCGAGTTGATTCCTCCTTGGATGTAAAGTCTTACTTGGTCAGGAAGGTTGGCAAGCAGCGTGATGAGGTTTTGGCCAGGCAGGTGAGCGCAGTACGAGAGTCCCTGACGAATAAGTCTTCAATGAGCCCCGTGTTGCCACTTCAATCAAAGTCGCTCTGGGGATTGCATTGATAGCATCGACGCCGAAAGGTCTTCCTCCCTGATGGATCTTGTAACACTCGTCACAATCAATCCGGGAACAAAGCAGTCCTGGGTAGGGTATGTATCTCCTTGGTCATGACCACAACGGCTCGGAGCTTTGTAAAGGCATGATGCTCGCTGTGTGTGGAGATATTCTAATTAGTCGAGAGGTGGGAGGATACTAGCGGTCAGTCACCCGGAAAAATATTTAAATGTGCCCGTAATCCATCATGATGGACTTGGAGCAAGGTTGGGGGAATTAATTGGGCTTGAAAGCTGCAGTAGAGCCACCTCGGAACGGATCGCCGAAGATCCAGAGTGGCGGTGCAGCATCTGTTCAAATCAGTCGCTGCCTCTCATCTGCACTTACCGCTGTCAGCCACCAGTGCAAATGAACGTCCTGTCTCATTTCGGAGAGCTTGATGAGCTGATTCAAGTCATTTACCAAGGTTTTGATCGATTTGTCGTCCTGTCCGAAGTCAGCGAATCCTCCTGGACCACATATGTCGCCTTGAAGGGACCGGAAGGCAGGTGGTGGCGCGGAGCGTGGTCAGCACGGGATGTATCACAGTTTATCGTTCGTCCAGCGGTTGATTGGCAGGTTCCGACACGCTGACGGCTGCTTTCACACAGGGTCCAACGTCGAGCTCCCAAATTTTGGCAAGTTTCGCTCACAATCTCTCCGAGGCATTTGTGAACGGTGAGCTATGTGTCGGCGATTGGGCACCTGACGAAGGTGCAAAGATAAACGTGAATCTAGTCTTGACTTCGATTTGGTCCCGCGCATTTATCAATGACCGAATGTATCCAGCTCACGTTGGGACCTACGTCGAAAAAGCCGGTACACATTCCTCTGGTCGAATTGTCCGCCAAGGAAGCAGCATCTCATGCGACGGCCATCTTCACTGCAGTATGAAACAATGGACTGTCCATTCCTGATCAGTGATGATAATTGACCAAGATTGCCCTCCAAGCACAATCTCGCAAGTGTCGACTGAACCCACCCTCATTTTCTGCCCAGACTGCGGTAACTTCAGGACTATCCCACACTAGATCAGGTGCGTTTGATGGATCGTAGTGAGGCCGTTCAGAGTTGAAGCCCTTGCATCGCTTTAAGTGACCCATGTACATTCTCCTCCGAAGAAAGCGCATGTCTCTGAGCGTTCGGCACTACCTCGAGCTGAAGACGAAGAAAATGAAGTTGCTCAACGGAAAATCAAGTCGTTAGAGGCGGAACTTGCACATGTCAAGGCAGCGAAAAAGGCCAAATCGAAATCTCCTCTAAGCGAGGCAGAGCCGAGTATGTTACGAACTCTGCACGACGCCCGTTTGCCTGCTGACCTCCACGTGCCCTCCAAACAGAGCCATCACTATCTGCTCGGCCGAAAGGCGCGTCGCTAGCTAACCCACACAAAAAAGCACGCAAATATCAGACAATGGAGTTTGAGAGTGACAATGACTAGATACCGTCGCCAGCTAGTTCACATTCATAGTTGTATTCACCGGAGATCTGAAACTGTTGCTCCATAACAGCCCCCTGCGGCTGTGGCTGAACCGAGGCTTTACCGAAATGGGATGTGATACAGCAATTGATTGGGTCCACGTTTGCATAACGACTTCATTATTCTTCACCTGCCCTTTCTTCCCGAATACCCTTGACCTGAGACTACCATGTCCTACATTCCTCATACTTTACCCCCGCAGGGAGATACCACCGCTAATGCTCTTGGTGTAGAGGCCATGTTTGCACAGATCTTGGGTGCGGTACAGAAATCGGTACGCCAACAGTTTCTCTGTGGTGGAAGGACCTCGTCTTTAACAAGGGACATCCTAGCAAGCCGAGATATCCGAACTTCGCCAAGAATGCGCAGACTTGAAACTCGCCAACGCAAGTCTCGAGAGACAAGTTAAGGAGGGCTTAACTGTATGTCCATTGTCCATTGTGGGTACAACTGTGATTCTACCGACTGAACGACCTGTCGGTAGAACCACAACGTCAACGGAAGTCGCACCGCTGCCTCCCCTGGCGCTGTGACTCCCGTCCACGGCAGTCCTCTGCTCCGTGCAAAGTCCCCATTCCTTTCTCCTTACAGCATTCCCACCCTTTCGGCAGTTCCCCCTGCTCTTCTCGTTCCTTCCCCACTTGGAGACAACGCTGTAACTCCCATCTCATGTTCACAACGTGACATTCCAGGATTCTATGTTGTTATTCCCGCAGGAGGGGCTGGTACTCGCCTCTGGCCCTTGTCCCGAGAGGAACACCCGAAGTTCCTCCTGGACCTTACTTTGAAAGGAAGGTCGCTGATTCAAGCCACCTGGGATCGGCTATTACCCCTCTCTTCTGTACTTCGTACTACAGTCGTCGCTGGGCCAGGACATGTGAAGTCCATCCACGAACAATTGCCGGATCTCCTTCCTCACAACCTCTTTTGTGAGCCTGGGCCCAAGGATTCTATGGCAGCTATCGGTCTCGCAGCTGCCGTCCTCGCAAAAAGGGACCCCGACGCTATAATTGGATCCTTTGCCGCCGATCACATGATTTCTGGTGACGAAGCGTTCCTTTCGGCGGTTGCTGAGGCGGTCGAAGTCGCGAAGAAAGACTATCTCGTCACTATCGGCATTGCACCATCTCACCCATCCACTGGATTCGGTTACATTCGTCTCGGCGATAAGCTGGGTATCAAGCAGGCTCCGAATGCGAGACTCGTATCAAGTTTCAAGGAGAAACCAGACGCTCGTACCGCTGCTGCCTATATTGGCACGGGTAATTATCGATGGAACGCCGGCATGTTTGTCACAAGAGCAACTGTGCTCATGGACCTCCTGAAGGATTATAACCCCGACCTACATGATGGGCTTCAAAAGATCGCCAGCGTCTGGACAGATGAAGAAAAACGTCAAACGACGTTAGCTGAAGTGTGGCCTTCTCTTGAGAAGATTGCTATCGATAATGCGGTTGCGGAACCTGCTGCTGTCGAAGGCAAGGTAGCCGTCGTACCTGCAACTTTCGGTATGTTCCGTGGGGTTTGACGGATCAAAAGGATGCTTCTTTGACGTAATTTCAACCAGGTTGGGATGACGTCGGAGACTTCTCTTCTCTTGCGGATCTTCTTCCGGCAGAATCTAACCAACCTCGCGTACTTGGTGATAGCACCCTGGGTATGTGTTGTGTTTCGTAATTGATATCGCCACCAACACTCTTGTCCCGCAGTTCTCACCGAGCAGGTTGCCGGTGGGATTGTTGTCCCTGGGTCCGGACGGCTGATCACCTGTCTTGGAGTCGACGATCTGGTTATCGTTGACATGCCAGACACTCTCCTCGTAACAACGCGTGCGCGTTCTCAGGAAGTGAAACGCTTGGTGAAGAAATGTCGTGACGCCGGATGGAAAGCCTTGCTTTAAGCTTCGGGACATGGCATGTCTGTCGTTATTGCATCACGCTTGGACGTTTGACATTGAACTCGTTTTGGTTGTCTTCTTGCCTTCAAGTCATTAGTGGTAGTGTCCCTTTTCCTCTTGTAATTGGCCCCACCTGGTGTATTTATTCTGTGTCTTGGACTGTCGTCTCAATGCTACAAGTCAGGGACTTCCCTCTGTGCTGCCATGGTCTGCTTGCCCTTGATGGTCGTGGACTGTCACCGTTTTTTTTTTCTGTTGGCTTTACTAATTGTCGGAAAAATGTCTGGGTCCATGGCAATGGTGCCAAATTGTAATAAACATTATGATGTGTAGTAATGCTAATAATAATGCAACCGAGATAAGATAGTGTGAGTGGGGTTCCATTATAATGTTGTAATTGTTATAAGATCATTAGCGAAGATTGTAATAATCTCCACATATGCCAGTCCAGTTGAAGCACTGTGGACCTTTTCTTCAACACTTGTTTCCCTACCTCATCATCTCCAACCATGGCCCCAATTTGTTAGCAATTCAATGCCAATTCCAATATATCAAGATCCATGAGGCACATTGCTTGAGGCACCTTGTGCCAAGGGAAAGAGTGACAATGCATTTAATCTACAAAGGAGTATGAGGAATCCCTTGAACAGAGTATATCTGAAACAACCAAAGCTTCGACCCACTTAAAGGTCTAGACTAGGCTGCTTACTTATAATGAAGAGAGGGGATATGAGAGCGAATGCTCAAGAGTCTTATTCAGTGAAGCTATGGGAAAACTCCAAGAGAACTTGACTGAAGTTCTCTGGCGGCGACTTTGGCCTTTATATACTACTCATACTATTTGTACATGATTGTATCGGATCTACCGATTACTAGTGCATAAGGAATAACCCTAAG